>JALPQI010003441.1:0-44922 GCA_025490895.1 Thaumatotibia leucotreta
GAAAGCTCTCGGGGTTTTGGAGATGGAGTGCAGGACGGAGCGTAGACTTCATCAGTCGCGAGCGTTCTAGCTTAGGACATATATTCAACGTGCCTCTTACCAGGCGGTGATCGCTACCGGTTTTAACCGTACTGATCACAGAAACATCGTTGAATATATGTCTCTTCGTCGACATGATGAAGTCGATCTCGTTTTTAGTTGCACCGTCGGGACTCATCCAAGTCCATTTTCTGTGCTCGCGTTTCTTAAAGAAGGAGTTCATCATGTAGAGTCCCTCCTTCTCCAAGAAACCAGCCAGCAGATGGCCCCGGTGGTTCCGACGTCCAACCCCAAATTGCCCCACCCTCAGTTCGTCACCATCTCTCTTGCCCAGTTTTGCGTTGAAGTCCCCCATAACAACGGTGAAGTAGGTTCTGGAGCTATGCATGGCTTTTGAGATATCTTCATACATAGCCTCCACCTCGTCGTCGGAGTGTGTCGAAGTCGGCGCGTACACCTGTATGACCTTCAGCGAGTATCTCTCAGATACTCTGAGTATAAGGTACGCCACCCTAGCCGACACACTCTCGATCTTCACCACGTTGTTTACGAGGGACTTGTGGACGATGAACCCGACACCTCCCTGGGACTGTTGGTCACCCTCCCGGAAATAGAGCAAGTTGCCGGACCTTAGGATTATCGTGTCCTCGCCCTCTCTTCGGACTTCTGACAATCCCACAATGTCCCAACGCAACTTGCTCAATCCTTCCTCCAGTTCCACTAACTTTTCGTCGGTCCGCAGTGTACGTGTGTTGTACGTTGCCAGGGCCAGAGGTCGTCGGTGGTGGTAGCCGGATCTTTGCCGGAGATTCTTAGCACCCCTGACCCCGCTAGCACCCTGGCCGCTACCATAACCAGGGCACCGGGGGTCGCCGGAACCTCGGGGCCGCGGCCTTGTTTGTCTTTTCATGGGGGGTAGTTGCCATAATCGCCACGCTTGGCATGCGGGTTGGCGATCGCAGTGTCTCCACCGCACTTTAGGGATGCTGCTGCCCATCCCCCGGTGGTCTTGGTCGTAGTTTTCAGACATACCCGGGTCAAGTGTATGATCAGTAACACTTACATAGGTACATAAACATTTTACCGATATACTTGAGTATCCCGATTTTCAGCTAAATTTTATAACATTCATCATCATCATCATCATCTCAGCCATAAGACGTCCACTGCTGAACATAGGCCTCCCCTCTGGACCTCCACATGTACCGGTTAGATGCGACCTTCATCCAGCGTGTCCCGGCGACCTTCACAAGGTCGTCTGTTCATCTTGTGGGTGGACGTCCTACGCTGAGTTTGCCTAGCCGTGGTCTCCACTCGAGCACTTTTCGACCATTTATAACATTTATAACATTGATTCAGAGAAAAAGTCCGACCATTTCTTTGGCTAAGCTTATTATCCAGTTCTTGTGTACAAGAAAAGCTCTATAATAGTGTTTTGCCAGACAGCCGTAACAAGTACATAACTAGTAAGCCAGCCGTAGCCTATTTAGCCGAGGGCGTGAGCGGAATGTCTGCAAACCCCGATGATTTCAGTGAGATTGATACGGCGAATTACTTCATGATTTTGCGAATCGTTTGTTTAATGATTTTATACATTTGATAAATATATGATGGTTTACTCGTTTTATTGGGGTTAGACGCGCATGCACTTCAGCGGTATTTTAATATTATATTCTATATGATACGTGTGAGTATGTGTGCGCTTCAAACAATTTCTTAATTTCTTGAACAAGACGGGTCCAAGAAAGGATTAATATTTATCTAGTTCTTTATTATTGTAAGTAAGTATAATGATATTATTGTGGAAACCCAAATATAATTGTTTATTAACTAAATATTTTGATTTGTGTTTTTTCTCCAGTATTCACATTACTTAATTAAAAGGGTCCTCGTCCGGAGTACTTAGTTGGTCTGAATCTGTCTTACCCCACTTGATTATGTCTTATGTTACAGTCATCATTAGGCATGATTTAAATAGATATTGATAATTAGAGAGCGGATCTCAGGTAGCGATTTAAAGATTAATATGGATAAATTCAGACCAACTAAGTTTTGATCACAGTCATTATAACGTTGCGGTATCACTAATTGTATGATTAAAAAATAAGTAAGGTATGGGTTGATGCTAACATTTTGATATTTTTAGTTTTAGTTGTCACATTTTCCCAGAAGTTTGATTAAATGGCGAATTTAATAAAACCTGAATCTCATAAACGGAGCTTAACAAAGAGAAGGATAAATGATTTATAATTTACATTCTATTATGTATGTAGACTGCATTTTATTTTACACCATGGTATAATCGTTTATTGAGAGTAAGTGTAAATATAATTATGTGTTGTTCGATCATTTAAACCCTAGTGCGCGTCACGACATAATATTTTTAACGTACTTAGTACTAACTAACTTTAGTCTCTTATGCTCTTATCAAAAATATGTTCTAATATCAAATTTATTCATTCCGTTTATATTAACCGTGACTCCAATATTTTTTAATTTGCCGCCAATTTCAGGGGTCATCTACTAGGTATTCAATCTGTCCGGGAAAGTAGAGCGTATGCTGCACGCATTTGGCTATATATATTATGTAGGTACACCAGAATTGGAGCGTAACTAAGTTTAATGAAAACGTATTTAGGTATGAAATCCTCGTCGTGAGAATTATGCCCCATTCATATAATCGACGGTAATATACCTCACAAATAATTTCTCTACGAAAGCTCGCGCAAAGCTAGGATGTAAGCCGGAGCCCGGGCAGCCATCAAATCCTTGTTTTACGTAATAGTTCGACGTCGTGTCATCATTATGCGGGGCGGAACGGGAATTTATCACCCGCGGGAACACGCGTGCCGCGGCCGCAGTACGATATGGCTGCAGTAAGGTCATTTGTCTGAGCAGTGAGCTCACCATGAGTTGCTAAGTAATGTTCACATTGGCGTTTACTCGATACGTATATTCCATTACGCTTATACAGTACAGTCAAGTGCAAAAATAAGTATCGAAAGAATCCGCTCACAAATATGTTACGACGTTCTTATTACACAGAATTAGAGTGCACTGATGGGACATATTTTTGAAAATTTTTGTATACACCTTATTTTGTCTTTGACTGTACACCAGTGTCAGCGTAATGGACTGCATTAGAAATTGAGTAAACGCAAACCTAACTAGCCATCTGGTGGTACGGCTAAAAGTGACGATATCTTGAAACATTGGAAGATGAGAGCTACATAGATTGACAGCTTCCAGTAATGAGCAAAACCAAATGAATTTTATTTCATTCTTACTTTAAACGCTGAACCGCTTCTAGCTACCCAGACTGGATACATCAGTTTTTAGTGAAAATATGGTTTATTGTCTTCTGTAGGTATTGCGTTTGTGAAACAATAATTAATCTAAATTATTTAAATTATGATGATCGAGTTTGTAAAGTACCTAAATATGAAGAAATATAAAAGTACACATTATTATAATTACACTTTTACATTATTAAACTCCTTGTTTATTATGTCAAAGTAAACAACGTGAACCGCCTACTTGTAGACAAAGTTGACAAAGTATCAAATATTTACAACTCCGTACGTTCGTTGGATGGATGTTCATTTTCAAATCAAGCTTGTGAAAAAACACGCCCCTTGCACATGTTGTTGGGAATTCTGTGACCAATTTTCCTGTCGCAAAAAATGCTTTTCGTCTGAAAGTTATGCATCGAAATCATATCCGAAAAATTCCCTTCTTTTTTTCAAACACTGGCTGCTTTTACCTTGCTTTGCTTCCTCGAAAATGTAATAAATGCTAACAGGACCTAGATAACTCTGAATTTCTCAGCAATTCTAAGGGATTTAACTAAATTCCACAGCCTGAAGCCACCGACACAAGCGAGTAGGTATGAAATAAATTATGAACACTGTTGAATACGCCAGAAGTGCAAATGTTCTGTGCCGAGTTTACATTATTTTCACAAAGTTGCCTTGTCAGTCCATACATTTTAAAGTAACCTTCCTTATAAAACAATACATTGTGGAGTGGCGGTGGATCGGTAGGAGACAAGTGACAGGAACACAGTACAGTGGCTTAACAAGTATATTTATTCAGAACACGTACATAAACTCTTCTATTTTATATTTTGTACAGAGCACGTTTCTCATCTCGTCTCTGACGTCTCACTCTCCGCAACAAGTGTCAAACTGACAGTTGTCCAAATAAAGGCGGCGACACACAGTCGCCACACCACCCCCCCACGGAGAGAAGTACCCCTTAAAAATAACAAAAATCATCTCGACCCCTAAATGTCACCTTCCGCCCAGATCGAGTGGTAGGTGATTTTTGGGTAGTGGCATCTGCGGGAGCTTGGGTACGTTCGTTAGTAGAGAAAGGATCAGTAGACAGTGTTGTCTCTTGGCTTAGAGGCGTATCCTCAGCTGGTTTCAAGTTAGGCCTTTCTGATTCTGACCTGGTATGTATCTCTTCCCCATTAGCTTCAATGAATGCCGGTTTTATGCGGTCGACGCTGACTACCGTCTCCCTAGTCTTGACGCGAAGTGTTAGGGTTTTGCCATCGGCTGCACGAGATATGATTTCATATGGACCTGAATAAGGAGGTTCCAGTGGGCGCCGAACGGTATCATCACGTACGAATGCATGAGTTGCTGATGATAAAGCTTTTGAGATGAAAATGGCCGGTTTCGAATGGCGCGAAGCTGGAATAGGTCGTAGGGCAGCCATTTTTCGTCGAAGTTGGGTGACATAGTCTGCTGGGTCCTCCAGTCTGACTGGCATGGGACTTAGCATTTCGCCAGGTAAACGTAAGCCTTCACCGTAGACCATTTCTGCGGCAGTGGCTTTGAGATCTTCTTTAAATGCAGTTCGCATACCCAGCAGAACTAGAGGTAGGGCCTTTACCCAAGAATCGGTATGACACATAAGGGCGGCTTTCAGTTGGCGATGTACTCGTTCTATCATGCCATTTGCGCAAGGGTGATATGCAGTGGTCCGGATTCGTTTTGAGGACAAGGTATGTGTGAGGCGGCGGAATAGGTCTGACTCGAATTGAGTTCCTTGGTCTGTTGTAATTATTGCTGGCACGCCGAAACGGGACACCCACTCCCGAATAAAAGTATCACTTACTTCTTCCGCCGTGATAGAGCGCATGGGCCACACCTCTGGCCATCTTGAAACTCTATCAATAGCGGTCAGGCAGTAACGGAACTCGTTACAAATTGGCAAGGGTCCTACGATGTCTATATGGATGTGTTGGAAACGTCCGGAGGGTTGGGAAATATGGCCAACAGGGGCTGACATGTGACGTGACACTTTTGCGCGCTGACACTTGATGCATGATTGGGCCCACCTTCGAGAGTCATTTTTAATTGATGGCCAAACGTATCGACTGACCAACAAACGTATAGTGGCGCGGACTCCTGGGTGGCTTAGGTTGTGCAGTTTTTCAAATGCAGCCCGGCGAAATGGAGGGGTTAGGTAAGGACGAAGTTTCCCGGTTGATACATCACATTGAATGGTAATATCTGTGCCAGGAAGTTTGACGCTAGTTAGCTTGAGGTTGGAGTTGTTTTGACGAAGGGTAGCGAGTTCTTGATCGTTCTCTTGCGATTTGGAAAGGGCCTCATAGTCCTCTTCTAATGAGATAGCTTCAATTCGCGACATTGTGTCGGCAACCACATTGTCTTCTCCTTTTATGTACCGGATATCGGTTGTGAATTGTCCTATAAAAGACAGTTGGTTGAGTTGAGATGGCGGAAGTTTCTCCCGTCGCTGTACGAAAGCGTACAATAGCGGCTTGTGGTCTGTGTAGATGGTTACATGCTGAACTTCAAGTATATAACGAAAATGTTGTACGCTCTCGTACACCGCTAGCAACTCCCTGTAATACGCGGGCCACTGTGTCTGCTGGGAAGTTAGTTTCCTGCTAAAGAAAGCAAGTGGGCACCATTGTCCGTCCACGAACTGCTGCAGACAGGAGCCAATGTGGATGCTAGAGGCGTCAGTGAACAGCCCAAGAGGTGCTCCATTAATGGGATGTTGCACTAGAGTGGCTTTAGTGAGGCTGGTCTTACACGCCTCGAAGTGTTGTAGAAGTTCGGGCGTCCATATGAATGGTTTAGCCCCTTTACCGTTTGTGGCGGCCACAGCGTCAATAAGAGGAGCTTGTGATCGTGCTGCATGGGGAATAAATCTCCTGTAATAATTAATCATGCCCAGGAACCGACGGACGCCTTGAATGGTCTTTGGTGGGGGGAAATCGAGTAGTGCCTGGATGCGATCCTGTGGGGGTTTACTTCCTTCCGGGCTGATGTGGAATCCCAAAAACTTAACCTCCCTGGCGCCGAATACACACTTTGAAGGGTTAACTACAACACCGTAGTCCTGTAAGCGTTTGAACAAAATTCTAAGGTGTTCCATGTGTACGGTTTCGTTTGCAGAGTATACTAGGATATCGTCAACGTAGGGAAAAACGAAATCGAGACCCCGTGTGACCTCGTCGATAAACCTTTGGAACGTTTGACCGGCGTTCCTTAACCCGAACGTCATGAAAGGGAATTCAAAGAGGCCAAACGGGGTCACGATTGCTGTTTTTGGAATGTCTTCCTCCGCCACGGGTATTTGATGGTACGCCTTAACTAAATCTATAGTTGTGAAAATCCTAGCTCCAGAGAGATTGTGAGCAAAATCGTTAATATGCCGGACAGGATAACGATCTGGAATAGTTCTAGCGTTTAAGGCCCGATAATCGCCGCAAGGGCGCCAAGACTCGTCCTTTTTTAGAGCCATGTGTAACGGCGAAGACCAAGAGCTTTGAGAAGGACGGGCAATGCCGTTTCGTACCAAGTCCTCAAATTCTTTCTTGGCGGCTGTCAGTTTTTGGGGGGCCAGACGACGTGGGCGACAAGAAAGAGGTGGTCCATCGGTTGTTTTAATATGGTGCACTGTATTGTGCTTAATAACACGTGGAAGACCTGGCGGTTTGACTACGTCTGGAAACTCTGTAAGCACTTGTGCGAATACTGAGTTCCGAACATTTATAGCTTTTACGCTAGAATGATTAGCAAAAGCAACTGATGCCGCAGCATTTAGACCTGTAGTACCGTCAACTAGCTTGTTTTTAGAACAGTCTGGTAAAAGGTGATAGTGTGCTAGAAAGTCAGATCCTAAAATAGGGGTGCTGACGTCGGCAACCACAAATTGCCAAACAAATTCGCGCCGTAATCCCAGATCCAAAGTAAGTTTTATTGTACCGTAGGTTTTTATGCTACTTTCATTTGCTGCGCTCAATTCCCAGCCAGTAGGTTTCTTATAACCAGTGAGCCAGCGTCGAGGATAACAACATAAATCAGAACCAGTGTCTATTAAAAACTTGTGTTTGGTAAATTTGTCTCTGACAAATAAACGGCGGCTGTTGGTTTTTGACAGTGAGCAATCAGTTGCCGCATTTACTGATTGCGTTTGAAGTTTTCCTCCCAGTTGCAAGGGGGAACGCACTTACTAGCTTTGGTACCATATTTTTTATGGTACCAGCATTTCCGGGACGCTGGGGATCCATTTCGGCTACTAGAACTAGTTCTCCCGTGACCGATCATCCGGTTACGGGAACGGCCTCTACCCTGAGAACCGGCCAGGCTAGCTACTTGCAAGGAAAGTTGTGTAATGCACTCTTTCAGTGTGTCCATCTCGCTTGGAGAACAGCTGTTGTCAATTTTGTTAACCCTTGAAGGGCCTGGTGATACCTCCATTATATTGTCAGCTAGCCCTGCTAGCTTCTCAGTGGTAAGGTCGGTATGTGCAGCAAGAATAGCTTGAATGTTGTTTGGTAAGCGTCGCATCCACAGCTGCCGTAGCAAGGTTTCATCTTTTGTTGTGCCGGCAAGAGAGCGCAGTCTTCTCAGGAAAGCTGATGGCTTGTTATCACCAAGTTCCTCTTCACTTACTAATCTATCAACACGTTCCTGCTCAGATACAGCCAATCGACGAATAAGTTCTGTTTTTAAAGTCTCATATTTATTTTCCTTTGGGGGATCTAAAACTATGTCTTCAATTTCTCCGATAAGCTTTTGATCTATTATACTAATCACATGACTAAATTTAGTCATGTCACACTTTATACCGGCAACATGAAATTGGCACTCCGCTTGTGCAAACCAAACTTTAGGGTTGTCTCGCCAGAACTGAGGTAATTTTACAGATACTTTGCACACCTGGTTTCCAGAGATGGATGTGGACGCCGATGTTGGATCAGCAGCAGGTGTAGCATCTGGAGGCACTTGCTGTTTCTGCAGTTGGGCTTGTAGCGCTTCATTCCTGCTTTGCAGGTCTGCCAGCTGTTGTCGGAGTTCCTCTGCTGACATGGTCTAGAGAATAAACTTACACTCAAACGCAAATGCCACCACCCAAATAGGCACACACACTTGTTTACAATTAAAAAGCAGACAGGTGGTGTAAACAGTTAACAAGTCACACAAAATAAGGATAATTGTTAAGGGTAATTTGGCTTAGTACAGATGGAGAAACAAAATGCAATGGCAAAGATTTAGTACACTGTTAAAATTAAGACAACAATTTTTATAGGGTATTTATAGTAGCAATTATGTTAGGTTACAAAATAACACGCTTTAAATAGTTAAATTGTTAAATGTTCTTAAACAACCCAGCTTCATAAGAGTTAATCACAGTACTTGTCTTATGTTTTGAATGCACACAAAATCACGATGAGCACAAGGTTTCAAATTAAATATCAGGTTGTGTTTTACTTACAAAGTTCCGTAACTATGACCTTGTAAAAAACGCGTTCCTATGTAAAGTGTATACCTGATCACGTTAAATGCACTTCACCACTCACTTATACTTCACAATCTTGATGCACCCATGTGTAGTTTGCACGAACAGGCCGCAGTTGGCGATGCATCTATCGTTGTAGAGCCCCTCTGTTTCACGGGCCGTTGTTGAATTTGTAGACGACAGTGTTGAACGACGCTAACTAGGGTTCAAGCTTCAAACTCTTTGTATTTTGTTAGCGAACTGCCTTGGCCGCACGCGCAGGGTCATCAGGAAACTCCAGTGCAAATTTCAGCAAAGTCGGCGGTCACCAGTGTGGAGTGGCGGTGGATCGGTAGGAGACAAGTGACAGGAACACAGTACAGTGGCTTAACAAGTATATTTATTCAGAACACGTACATAAACTCTTCTATTTTATATTTTGTACAGAGCACGTTTCTCATCTCGTCTCTGACGTCTCACTCTCCGCAACAAGTGTCAAACTGACAGTTGTCCAAATAAAGGCGGCGACACACAGTCGCCACAACATCTGTATTAGTCAGAGCTCAGATTTTCATTCCATAAAGGAATAATTACATAATTCGATGTACTTATACAACACTTGTGTATTGTAATCTCTCATCTTCCAAATGAATATGGCCTTAATAGAAATCACTGAAGGTTCATGTTTTACAAGCGTAAAACCACTGTAAGATACTATGAAAATATGGCTTTGCAATTCAATTTTCAGTTAAGAATTAAGATTTAAGAATGTAGACGAGTGATTTAGTAGCCGCGTTTTATTACGGAAATCCGGAAACTTCGGCTTGTTTAAATTTAATTTCAGAAGCGGAAGAAATGCATGTAAAGGATTTGGCTTTACATTTAATAATACGTATTTAAAATTGGCATTCGGAACATTATATTTGAATAAACGAGAAAAAATTGTTTTTGGCAGACATTCGTTCAACAACTTCGATTAGGTACAAATGGTGGACTAAAAGTGATCAATTAAGAATTTTTCTTAAACATATCGATAAAATAATTATAATTTTAAGTTAGGAATTTAACTGAGTACCTATTTTGATATTCAAATTTCAAATTAATTTTATTTCGACCTTCATGGGTCATATCTAGTTAGTAAAATTTACTCTATGTTCTTTCCCTTGATATTTTGGATAAAAATGTATTTTTATAAGTGATTGTTACGTACCTAGTAAATAATAGCAGTGATTCATTATTTAAGAAATCAGGCATGGAGTACGCGGATATCTGTGGCATAAAACCTTCAACAGATGTATACAAAAGAAAATTATATTGTTCGCAAGATATAATATTTTATTTTCTTCGGTTACCGCGATGATTACTCATGAAATAAAACAATTTAAACGGAAAACGAACGCGATATAATCCGCCGGTAGGTAATGGTATTATTTTCTCTAGCAATTACTGCAAATACATGTATAAGATTCATTGGGAGGTAAAGTTCTGTCATAATTGTCACGCTCGGCATGCGGGTCATGTAATAGTACATTGTGCATCAAGGGAGGTAAGTACGGAATTACTAACGAGAGTGTTAGAAGGCTTTTATGACTCGAGTTAGTATTCCGCTTACCGACCGTGATACAATGTTTTTCATCACACTTGCCGACAAAAAAATAAGTTTTAAGACATAACATTATTAAATGACGTACTGACATTTCTATTACTCCCTAGGGAATTTCACTTTTCTATTACTCCCGCTGCGCGCGCAAGCAATGGCGCGCTTAGAAAGCAAGTGTGATGAAAATATTATTATATGTTTGGGGGAGGTCTTTGTCTAGCAGTGAGCGTCTCTCGCCTGGTTTGGTGATGACTGCATATGAAAGATTTAAAGAAAATTTTCAAGTACAACTACATCTGCATAAATAATATACAAAATAAATTATATACAAATACGTCCTAAGAGATTACGAGACCAACATTCTAAGAGCTGTCTGTTCGTCGTCTCCTCTTACTTACGAGTCTCTAATTGGTTCTGACACGGCCAAGTTATTGTGGTCGGTTATATTTCTAGTTGCCATGGGAAATTACCGGAGCAATTACTTAGCCGGAGTATTGTGTATTGTTTCGGATAGATTTTATCCGGGATAAATCGGGGATATTGTTGCTCCGACAAATTATTGTTGCGGCGGAAACTGAGAAGGCCAACCGGATTATTACTACAATATACATGCTCGAGTGAGAGATATCGACATAACAATATATTTAAACAGTAAAGCTCACGTATCACGCTGGGCCGTGTGGTGACGGCAGTAAAAATACATTTGTCACTACCCCAACTCCTCCTACGGGTGTCATAAGAGTCGACTAAGGGATTAGTGTCACTGACTATTATTTGATAAAAAAGGGATGATGGGCAGCAGCGTCATCATAGTGAACATAATTATTTATTACTGCGATCGCCAATCCGCTTGCCCAGCGTGGCAATTATGGGCATTTACCTTTTTATGCGTCTATACGCATAGTTAATAAGAGAGGCCTAGGTCCAGCAGTGGACTATCATGTATGGCGATGTAAAGCTCACGTATTTTTAGTAACTACGCGCGACTTGTTTGCTGAGCTATGTTATCAAGCACTGAGTCCGCCGCTACGCGACGAATACGTAGCACGGACTACCGGCGCTGTTCTCGTAGTGGCTAAAAATACATGAATTTATTTGTTTAGTTATTTTATTTTACACAACATTATTTTATACATTATTTACATACATTATTTCCCGAAATTGAAAGCCGACCTCTAGAGCTTTACTTGATGTAACGACCCGCTTAGTTGAAGTAATGGGTGACTAGAGAATTGGTCTGTACTTAGCGCAATGTAATATGTATTGTATTATAATAATATTATAAGCAATACTCGCTAATTGAATAAAGCAATACAACGTTTTCAACGCTTTAGCCTTCTGGGCATACTGCCCATTGACAGCATTTGGTTAACAATTCTTTATTAAACTGTTCTACGAATTTTTAATTTCCTTGTACCAATAAATTTATTTTTCTCAAACTTGCTACGGAATGTTGATGTTACTTACGTTAAATTAAACCCGGAAATACTATGTATCCGGTTTCATGTGCTAAGATGATATGTAAAGAGATTTCATGTATTTATTTCACACCTAGGACTGCAAACAAACTGTCTTTTGTTTTGAAACGTCAAATTGTGACACTAGGTTTTGACATTCAGCCATAGAAAAAAAAACACCTTAGAACTAATGTTTACACCAACAGGTAAAAGGAGACCTCAAACAGATTTAAAAAAAAGTTAGGCGCGAATGTTTTTTTTTAATGTTATACGATACTGTACTTTTGGTATATTTACAAATTAAGTAGTATGGTTCGGCGAAATCAGTTCGTTTTATTTCATGGCAAGTTTGAGAAAAGCACTATACAAATCTCGGGGAGAAACAGGGTTACAGGCCGCGTATCACTATCTGGCCTCAGTTCCTTCGGCCAGATATATCTACTTGGCCTGTAGCCCTTCGTTTCCCGTCCTCTATAGTAATGTACTATTGCTTTTCGTATATTAAGTATGACATTGTCTCATACTCAATAAATGTAATGCCTTTAGTGTCTATGCTTATGAGAAATGCACTTTACTAGTCAAATCAAGGTACCTAATTAAAAAACCGATCAAATAAAACAAATCATGTAGGTATCTAAGTTTGTTTCTCTTAGTAGTTAGTTGTTAGTAGAATCTCTGTAGTTTTCAAATTTAGCAGAATATCAAATCATTAAATTCGAGAATATAATGCTACCCCAATATTACACGTTTATAATTATGTATGTTGACATTGTCGGACGAATGAAATCTGTACTAAGTGTCAGAGCGACAACATTCAAATCTCAAGTTGATAAAAGTATAATATAGAACCTTGTAATAATAATGAGGGACTGAAATCACGGCGACATAGACAGATATACAGTCTGTCCCCCTTGATTTATATACTCGTTGTCTATCTCGCGGCGACATACTATCACACCAATCAATCATGTACTAAATAGGTAAGTAAGCCTACTTACAGGCCGCATTATCCACATTGTAAAAAAGTAACTTCAATTATCAATTTATTTAATTATAAAAACAAATTGATGTTTTCTAATCTACTTACAGTCGTCCATAATTCCTAAAATTCCTAGCTTTTAGGAATTGTTATTTTCCTAAAGACAGACAAGTTATTAAAAACCATTGAATCCGATTGTGTTTTGTTTCAGATTATGAGGCGGCGCATACGCAGCCTCGCCCGGGCGCCATGTGGGGCACATGCGTGGTCCTTCTCGCACAGATAGTCGTTTGCCAGTTCGCTACAGGTAATCCAATGATTTTCATCCTAACCCCTCGTCTTATTATCTACATAAGGTGCAGATGGTTATCTCGAAAGTCACATAAAAATCGCCATATATATAATGTCAAAAATGTTCGAATTATTCGAACATTTTTGACATTCGAAATTACCCGACTGTACTTTAAAGGATGTTTCCTGAGTGACTAATAACCAGACATCGTACGATTTCCAGCATTTTTGGTGCAATGTAGTTCAATTAAGGGATATGGTGTAAGTTATTTATAAAGAGATAGTGAGTTAAGTTTCGTTATTGTCTAACAACGTGTTATTACTCGTTTCAACTTAAACTGACCCTTGGATTCCTTTAACTAAACTTCTAGGCTTTCTGGTGAAATGTAATTGAGTTAAAGGAATCCAGGGGTCAAATTTTAGCTGTAACGTGTCATAACACGTTGGAACACTGTTTTTTAAAAGTCATACTGAACAGCTTTTAGCAAGAGACCAACATCGACTTTGGAATTAAGAAGTAAAGGCAAATTTAATTTTCATCGTTCCAATAATCACTAGCACTAAGGAAAGCGATATCTTAAGATCTTTTCATGGGTTTTTCGAAATATCATTTAAAAATATTCTATATTAACTCTGAAATGGATATCTATTTTGAAGAATTTGTTGAAATTAATATTTAAATACCTAATATATAATTACGGAACTTAAATTTTGAATAATGTAACGTCGATGGAAGTCATCAACCATCACGAAGATGTTATAGTGTTTTCCTGCTAGTTGTACATAAGGCTAGGCTTTACGTAAAAATATGTATCATAGAGACCAATCAAAGATTTGCACGTGTGTTATTATTAACGGAGTGTTAGGTTAGTCTACTTTTAATGTACTGCAAAATTTTAGATAGATGTCTAGTTGTAGGTGCAAACCTACAACTAGATCTAAAATTTTGGACGTTGTTGAATGCATACTGAATTGTCAGCATCCGTAGCCTAGTTGGTAGTGACACTGCCTACGAAGCCGAAGGTTCCGGGTTCGAATCCCGGCGAGGGCATTATTTGTGTATTTATTTATCACAAATATTCGTTCCTTGGTCGTGGCTGTCTATGTATTTAATTATTTATATGTATCTATCTATTATATATATCGTCGCTTGGTACCCACATCACAAGCCTTAATTGAGCTTACCGTGGGACTATGTCGATTTGTGTAAGATGTCCCAAGATATGTATTTATTTTTTTATACTAAAGTGTGTTGTGGACTCTACAGCGTTATTCATCCATCTAATTCATTCTAAGAATATATGGATAGTCACTATAAGTTATTGCGAATTGTTTTTTTTTTAGATAACCCGACGACACTAACAACAGAAGAACAAACAGTGTCATCATTCTACCCTCTCAGCTCAGCTCAATCCCCAGCCCCCATAATGCTGCGTCTGGGCAACTTTACCATCGACAGCTCCAAATCCTTCAAAGTGCCGCAGCCGTCTGCACAACCCACAACTCAGCCAATCACAGACCGGCCTAGTAGTTTAGGCAAAGTTGTGGTACCCCACGTGGTGTCAGTGTCGAGGAATACGTACTTCGATCATGATAGGAGATATGGGCCAACGTTTGAAGATGTTCCTGATGGGAATGTGACAAAGATAACTGTGCAGTTGGGGGAAGATGCGCATTTGAACTGCAGAATCAGTTTGCTACAGGATAAAACAGTGAGTATACCTTTTGGTGGCATTTTGACGTTAGAACATAGGTAAAAATTTAACTTTTATTTTTTTATAAATATTTATTTTGATTCACGGGCCTAAATATCCTATTTTGATAAAGTCGAGCGAGGATAATATGGATCCAATACGTAGAGTCCCTTTTGAGAAAATTTCGGTGTCGTACACCTACTGCAATGCATACACGGGTACAACAATAGATATCCGTGAACCGGTCCCAGCAGGCGTATAGAGACTATTAAATTAAATGGGAAAAGACTAATGGACTATGGCCATGAAACCTGGATGAGTCAGAGATGGGGCTACAGAAAAGAGGTCCGGGCAGTTTTTTTACGCGCTAGCGCGAAAAGTGGTTCATTTTACGTCAGGTCGAAATTCTCGGAGGGCCATATGTACAGAAAACGTCGTATGATACACGTGTGAAAAGGAAATTCGTAACTCGTGTCGATTTAAAGCACTCTTCTCCACGCGGTTTGAACTTCATTTTTTTCGCACTTGTATCGTTATGTACTATTACAATGCATCTGCTTAGAATGTGCTCTTTTTAAGGGTAAACTTCTATACATATGTACAGAAAGTGTTTTTTTTTCCGGACGTGTGCGAGAATGAAATTTCATAGTACTTTTTCGCACGGCCAGTTTTCCTCGCATAATGCTGCGTAAAATGTTGTACGATACACATGTTAGGCTTTCCACACTTGTATCATAAATAACTATAACCTGTCATAACTATAATTGTTATCATGTTTTTAAACTTAATGTAGCATTTGATAATTATCTATTACAGTTTAAACAGATTTCTTATAAAATAGGTAACAAGTTTTTTTATATGTTTTGAAATTCAAAATTACTCCTACAAAATCTACAAATCGCTTCGTATAGTTGACCTTGTCCTTTATAAGACACGAGTATCCTTAAACAAACTTTAACCTCACGCACATGTCGCACAGATGGGATTCGTCCTTTTGATTTTTTTCTATTTGCGAAAAAGTTTTCGAACACCGATCGGAGTTTTGTCCCTAGGGCAAGGCTCATCTTACTTGATTCCCCACCTTGACTAAGTTTAATATTATCTGCGCTACGTGGCTTACCAATGAAACTTAGGCAAGTGTAAAACAATCAGCTTATTACAGCGTGTGTTTTTCAAACGGGCGAATGTTTTAATTGCGATTACTATCGGACCTAAGAAACCTGTGAACATACGTTTTTTTTAACAAATTAATGTATTTTTTTTTCATACAATATAATTGAGCACGCAATGTATTGCATCCACTGGTAGCCACATTAACTAGCGTAGACATTAGTATCTAAACGTCATACGAGTGCCATGTCAGTTGGACGGCATACATTGCTGTTGGATTGCAATTTAGAAAATTAATTACACCTAATCAACAACAAAATTTAACGAAATGATTATCTCATACGATTCGTAGAATCAAATATTATGTCTGGATTAATTATTCGCCCGTATAAAATACACACGCTGTATATTTCCCTATCAAAACCATAGAGTTTGTAAGGAAGATTAGTTTTTTTTTATTCGGATATCGCATCCATAGTAAATATTCATCAATATGAACTACAGATTAATCACTTCAAAATAGATTTTTTATGTGAATATGTATATTTCATTTTTCTAAACTTATTTTCATAGCATTTATTTTGTTCTCAAAAGGTAAGGTTTCGTGAAAAGATAAAATTGTATCAACAATAATGATGTTAAACGCAATGCTTTGAAAATTATTATAGCACTAACCCCGCTAGGCATTTTTCAGGATTCAAAACAATACATATTGAGAATGACGGCTTTATAACTGACTGCCCAGTGGCCATAGTACTGTAGATCTTATGTTTGACGGCAATACTCGGCTTTCTAGCGGCAATCCGTTTCTTTACGATTGTATTGATTAATAATAAAAAGTAGTTTAAAACTCTTTTTCTACTCCAGTACTTTTATTTGTCATTTACATGGTCGTGAACACACCTTTAAGCCCCTACCTTACAGATGTCAAGATAAGTCTATAATTGTCTTTTCTCTATAAACGCATTCAGGTTTACACGTAGTGCGTTTTTTGCATTTTAAGACACCTCGTGTATACAAGACTTAATGAAATACATGGCTGCCAACCTAATTTTAAATATCATTTCTGATGAACAGCAAACCATAGAGAAGCTTTCTTTTTTAATTTTGACGTCTCCCGCCCGACGTTGATGATTAATAAAATTATGTTTGATTACGAATATTTCTCAAATTTTCAATTTTATTTGAAAATAAGTGTGTGGTCGTGGAAAAAGTATTGTATGCAACATTGTTTAACTGAGTCAAAAAGTGCTCGTGGCGTCTTTAATAACAATTTTCGGCTTCGCCTCAAATTGTTACCCACGCCACTCGCCTTTTTTGACCTCTCTTAAACAAGGGTTGCATAAAATACTAAAAAAACACGCTTTTTTCGTGTTCCTGACAGCAAACCCTTTCTTTCATTTGATACCCATATCATCAGGGCGAATTTCAAAAAGTCAGTTTGCCATCTTGGGGATGCCGTCATATTGGATTTGTAATGTCCTGTATTGTCATCGGAACTCAGAGCGTGTGCAAAACTTCGTCGTAATCGAACACCGGAAAGTGGATCAAATTAAGACTCCAAGATTTTTTTACATATATAATAAAACATACAATGCAAGTGAAATAAATACAAGTGAAGCTAATAAAAACGTGTTAAAAAGAAACAGGTAGTCACTTACAAGTCGCAAATTGCTGTCAAACACAACGCTAGCCCCCCACATAATATGTTACTATATTATTAAACACATTCAAACACATTTGAGTAACATTCCCTAATGGCATGCAAATGTCATTCATAATTCGAATAAGACAACCGTTCCAAAGTTTACACGCCAAAGGTAAACTATTTTACTGTAACTGTGTTAAGTTGATTTAATTCAATCGCGTGTAAACAAGGCTTATCTTTGAGTCCCAAAATTAAATTTGGAACAATACAAATAGGCACGAAAACAAAAAGATTGGTTTGATAAATTATAAGCCGTACGAAGTTAATAATTTGGTTTCACAATTTATTATAAGCTCAGCTAATTAGAATTCTCGTATTAATATTTATGTCAAAAAGAGATTAAGATCTTAAAACAGAAACTTTACATAACCAAATTTTATTTTTTCATTGGATGTAATGTCACACTCAAACTATTAGGTACATATTTCCTGCTACTATTTAGTAGATATTTACCAATGTAAATAGGTATATACAATTATATATATCGGGAACCCTAAGGCTACGTCCGCACAGACAGGTGGTTTGCTTAGCGCCTAGAGCCTACTGGCTTGTATTCTGGCTACTTGCTAGGATACCACGGTGACCGCACTGTAGGTGGTTTGCGTGGTGGATCGCTAGGTGCCTTGATCATTTGCTTGTCGGCACTTTGACGAGATGTCGCTTTCAAAAATAGCTCAAAAACTGCTACTTACAGAAAATACATCTTTAAAATATACCATAACACGGCCTTATCCATCATGTTGGGTTCATGGCATAAATAAGTCACGGTCAAGTGATGGGGAGTTTCATGTTCTGTATAAACAATTGCGTAATTTTGATGAAAAATTTTACGAATATTTGCGTATGACCAGAGAAACATTTGATCTACTTCTCAGTAAAGTTAAAGGAAAATTAACTCATTTGGATACTCATCTTCGAAAAAGCATATCAGCTGAAGAACGACTAGTTGTTACTTTGAGGTAAGTGAAACTCAAAATAAATATGATTTTTATTTATTAAGAAAACTTAAGAAACACAATTATTTAAGACATAAGGAAAAAAAAAAAAATTTTATGACTTATTTGTAATTTTTTATGAAACTAATCAAAGCAGAATTGTTCTCCATTTGCATATGATGAATTAAATTTTCTTCAGATGAATTCTGGACGTGCAATTCATATTCCACTGATTGTTGAGGACTTATATTTGGATCAGGAATATGCATCACTGGAACAGACTGTTGAATATTATCTCCTACAGCTTCAATTTCAGTCAAAATTAAATCTTGAATCTTCGATTTTAATTTTAGTTTACGCCTTAATGGAATATTTTCCATATAAGGCAAAAGACTCTCAAAAAACAGTAAATCATCGCTTTTTTCTTTGATACTTTCCCTCTGAAGAATCTCAAGCTTCTTCTTTTCTATTTCTAAAAGTTGATCATTGTTTTCGGTTCTGTTCAAACGAATTTTCTTCCTTTGTGATGTTTGACTATACCTCTGAGTTTCTTGAGTATCACTTGTAATTGTTTCTGAAGTAGAATTCTGCACAGAACCTGGATTCTGCAGCTCATCTAATGTTGTGTCAGTCACTATAGAATAATTTTCATCATTATCTGTACTTAAGTTTGAATCTCTCGCAGAGCTCTCGCTCTGAGTCTTCTTGCTCTTTAAAAACAATAATTGATCATAATACTGCCACGTACTTTTACATATTTTATCAGCGCTATCTCCACTTTTTGGCTTATCAATCTTACCACACTCTTTAAAAAAATAAGCTCTCAGATTTTTCCATCTTGCTTTGATAGTTTTGACTGAAACAAAAACCAGTAATTATTGTATTGTTCAAGTATTAAGTACTCTTTTTTTTCAGATATTTGGCTACTGGAGAATCCTATAGGTCTCTTGCTTTGCATTTCCGCTTAGGTCGCACTACAGTTTCCGAGATTGTAAGTGAGACATGCAACATTTTGTGGACTACACTGAAAGACCAATACATGCCAATTCCAACGACGGACAAATGGTACGAAATTGCTGATAAGTACTATAACAAGTGGAATTTCCCCAATTGCATTGGTGCAATTGATGGGAAACATATAAGGGTACAGTGTCCATGTAATAGCGGATCTTTGTATTACAATTACAAGCAATATTTTTCTATTTTACTACAAGCTGTAGTTGATGCGGACTGTAAAATTATTTTAGTAGATATTGGAGCAGAGGGGCGTCAGTGCGATGCTGGAAATTTTAGAAGTTCATCTTTGTTTCACATGTTAGAAACTAATGGCCTCAATATTCCATCGGAGAAAGAAATTCCTAATACAAATATTAAAATACCATTTGTCTTAGTCGGAGATGGTGGTTATCCATTAATGAATTATTTAATGAGGCCTTTTCCATTAAGAAATATTGAGAACACAAAAACGATTTACAACTACCGACTCTCTAGAGCTCGCAGAAGTGTAGAGTGCTGTTTCGGTATAATGGCAGCAAAATGGAGGATTTTGCAGAAAGCTATTGAAACCAAGGTCAATACTGCTATTTCAATTACGAAGGCTGTATGCATTCTCCACAATTTTGTTATGACGGAAGATCGATCAACGGTTCAACAGGACATGGATTCTACTATTACTAGTGCACCAATATCCACCAGGACTCAATACAGATTTTCAAACAGTGCATTACAAACAAGAGACATATTGGTGAATTATTTCAACGGAATTGGATCGCTTACCTGGCAGAACAACTCATTGCCGGAAAACATAATTCAGCGCCATAATATACAGTCACAGCATTGACTTCTCATTGTAAAAAAAAAATATTTCATCACAAATAAATAATTCACTTTTTAGTACTTACCATCTTTTTCTACTTCGACTGCCACCTCTTCCCAAAGTTTCTTCAACACAACAGCATTTTTATGGAGTTCATGAGCAGGATTCCATAGAGGTTCCCTTTTAAAAACTGATGCAATTAATATGTCATCCATTTTTTGTTATAAAACGCCTCGCGCCTCACGACAAAAAAACCAACACGTTTGTTAGCATCGATAGCCGCCAAGCGACTAGCTAGGCGCCAAGCGCGCAGTGCGGACGCTCGCGAACATTCCAGAACGTTCGCTTTACTAAGCTACTCACTATGCGACTCGCTAGGCTCTAGGCGCTAAGCAAACCACCTGTCTGTGCGGACGTAGCCGACCGCCGAGCTAAGAGGGGTAGGATTTTAGTTATCTGCCTCCTAGCTACTTGTTACTCGTTACTAACAGTACTCAGAATCTTGTATCTACGCATCTACGCAGTAGTAGAAAACGAATGGAGAGTTCTAAGCTTGCGTCCATGCATAGATGCATACCCCATAGAAATAACTTCCTTCGTAAGAATGTAAACCCTTCACATAACAAGACAAGAGTGAATCGTTCTATGTCTAACACGGGAATGAATTGATGAACACTGCAGTAGTGACCTTATATACTGTCAGGTCACCAGCCACCTGTTCATAGGTTGGTATCATCTACCTGCAAACCTGCATGGACCAAGCAAAGACCACTCCAAGCAAAACATTGCTTATCGTTTTCTAGATTTAGTAACTCATATCTCCGACACGGCCATACTGACAAGACAAGCGTCCTCGCTTGTATCTGAAACAAACACGTACATCAGAAATCTTTGTCACCACTCCGTTACTCCTGACCAAGTTATCTGTCTACGTAAAATCAACTCAACTCAAGGAAAATAATTTTATTTTTTGCAACTGAATTTAGGATCACTTAAAGTCAATTCATTACCACCAATTTAAATACAAGACCAGACAAGTACCACCTGGCTTTCATAGCCACCTTTTACGTAAAACACATGACGGCAAACTTTCGGAAGCAGGTCTCTCATTCGTGGCCTATTGGTTATCACATAACCACACTACGCGCATCCCCAAGGGATCGCCGAGTCAACCCTATGACTCTACGGTCTCTACAAGACCCGACCTCCGCTAGAGCTCATCGCGCACCGCGTACCCACGGACTACTCAAAGGTAGACACCGACTTCTAACGGGCTACGGCTACGATCAAGCCTCTGGTACGGTCGACCAACCGAACTGAGAACCTCATCCTTCATACCACAACAATCTTCATCTAATTCAATTGGTACTTGCCTTTCTAGCATTTTAATTAACAACAAAATGTTATCTGTATTCAATCATCATGAACTTCAATTTGTTAGACAATTTTGATAGTGCCACCAGCTCAGTTTTAGTTACCAGTAAAATCAAAATTAAGGAACCCAAGTCACGTTTATGTCCATCGTAAACTCACATTGTGACATAGTCACTTCATCCCGTTTAACAACAATAACTTTTTTTTTTTGTGGCATTACCAAAATGATAAGTCAAAATTATCTCAATTAATGAATGATTCAAATGAGTCAACCTCTCGACTCAAACAAAAAACGTAAATTACTCAACCAGGTTACACCATAACCACCAGATTTCATTTTTGTCCATCGGATTGTTAGGATCCAATAACCTATCAGAAGTTAGAACCATCGCAGCCGCGTAAGTGCTACTCCTCGCAAAGAGTATACTGCACATAAAAAGCAGTCCACGTGCACCTTTTACATGCTTCGGAACTTCCGATGCGATTATTAGATCACGCTCAATCCCTCGGACTTGCTCTCGGTCCATTGAAAGCTCACATGAGTGATGATTTGAATTCATTAAATTTAAAAATTATTTAGGTACTCGTTTAATCAACACAGGGAATTAAAATCAACTTCATTAACATTCGAATAGACTAGTCAGTCTATGTACTTACTACTTTACTAGCCAGTAACAGACATAGTTCTACAATAGTCAAATGAAACACTTCAACAAACCAACAAATGGGTTACAGTATTCTAAAGTTGGTCTACCTCCATCCGGTAACCAAAACCACAGTTGCTTCCATCCAGCAATAACAAAATTGGTCTACCTCCATCCGGTAACCAAACCAAAAACACATCGACCGATTACACCATCAAACCAAACGCATGCCACCCACAATCGTGGCCGCACGGAGACGGAAAAATAGATCCGATTTTACACCTACGATTACGAATGATAAAATGGTGTATGCAGTCTGAGAAAAGGTAACCAAACTGAATGTAAAATGATTCATTCTACGATTGTAAACTAAATGACTAATTCCAATAATTATAATCCACAACTTTAATTAAACTAAAGTAGTCAAATTTAAACTATTGACAGCCCAAATAATGAGAAATGACTATCACCACCATCATAATCATGACCACTAACATGATCATCACCATAACCACCATCATGACCATCATCATCACCCTTCAGAAATTATTATAACCGATCTCAATGCGTTTAATAAAACTTGTTTATTTTAAACTTGCGTAACTGTAACATTGATGTCTAATTTAGTTTCAATTTTGCATTTCTTCCTCCATTTTTTTTTCAACTCTATAGAATCGAAAGGGAATAAACCCTCGATGGCTACAACAACATTAGTTTCACCAATTAGCTCAGACCTCAAATATCCCAACAAAAATGTGAACTGCTCAGCGGATTAACAACGTGTCCACACCACGTGCTGCACCACGTGTTCACGTTAGGCAGTAGCGACACCTGCTACGCCACCGGGCATGACATCAACAACTTGCAGGCCGGCAGCTCGTTCTGACTCACCATGTTGAACTGTAATCATCAAATTGTACGATATCATTTTTATCACAAAAACAAAGTAAAGTCAAAGCCGACTGATTTCCTTTTTTTTCAAGTAGACTAGCAATAAGCAGTTTTGAACAGATGTTGAGATAATTGGAATGCTAGACCTAATCATAACACTAAGTACCTAAAGTTTAAGGGTTAGACACTGACCTCATCTTATACTCGACATCAAAATAAGATTGTGCTTCACTTTACTATAATCAAATTAATCTCGCAAATAATAAAACGTATTAAGAACACAAAAACTTAACGTTACAAACAGAAATGTCAACCGTTAGTTCTTTAAACTACTGCTTCTAATTTTTCATTAAAACGATTGGAAAGAAACCTGTCCTTTAATTTCCGTTGCTCCAAAATAACCAAAGAGTTGGCGTCACCAGTCCTTAATTTCTTGGACATATCGCAAGATATTGCGCTCGTTTCATCGCCACAGCATAGTCATCACGAACGAAAACGCAGACCACTCTCACAGTGATCTTGTTGATCTTGAAGTTGAACATCTGTAACGGTAATTTCACACGCATAGAAAACTTTTAACAACAGGCATGGATTGAAAATGTTTATCACGATCAAGAATTAATTTTTGGCACACTACAAAACAAAGTTATCTGCACGAATTTCAGAACTGCTAGTATTTCAAAACTAAGAAAGTAACAAGTATAGGCCATGATATCATTTTAAATTACTACAATTACTGTTTTTATTTTTCTGATCAGGTGGGTAGGGTACCTACCCACACATTGTTACAACAGAAATCACGAAAGAACAAGGCAGTTATTTAAATCACGACTCAAAGCAAACTGCAAAAATTGTGAATAATCATTACCTTACAAACTGTTGTCGATTTTAAACCTTACCGTTTACATGTGATACATTACCAGCAATCTTTGCTCCGTGAGCCTGGACTCCCCATCCCACTTGCTGATATCGGGAACCCTAATGACCGCCGAGCTAAGAGGGGTAGGATTTTAGTTATCTGCCTCCTAGCTACTTGTTACTCGTTACTAACAGTACTCAGAATCTTGTATCTACGCATCTACGCAGTAGTAGAAAACGAATGGAGAGTTCTAAGCTTGCGTCCATGCATAGATGCATACCCCATAGAAATAACTTCCTTCGTAAGAATGTAAACCCTTCACATAACAAGACAAGAGTGAATCGTTCTATGTCTAACACGGGAATGAATTGATGAACACTGCAGTAGTGACCTTTTATACTGTCAGGTCACCAGCCACCTGTTCATAGGTTGGTATCATCTACCTGCAAACCTGCATGGACCAAGCAAAGACCACTCCAAGCAAAACATTGCTTATCGTTTTCTAGATTTAGTAACTCATATCTCCGACATATAACTACTAAAACGTCACAAGGATGTGCTAAAGTACCAGGGGCCTATTTCTTGAAAGCTTGTAACTTGTAGTACAAGCGGAAGTCCTTATCTAATTAATAGTGTTAAAAAAATGCTTCCCCTTGTATTACAAGTTAGAAGCTTACGAGAAACGGGCCCCAGATGTAAACACCTTTAGCATATTTTACCGCTAGCACCGTGAGCTAAATTTAATAAATAATCCTTTTTTCAAATATTCTTCTTCATTACCTACTGAGCAAGGTAATTCATTTATTCCAGTTAAGATATTTTTTTAATCATGATAGGTATATGAAACTAGTAAAGACCGTATTGTTATTTATAAATACAAGTTCAACCTGGTCTAACTCTTGAAATATGTATTATTTTGCGTTTCTATGTTCTGAGTGTATGGCGTGTAGATATTTTTGAGTGTTATGTGATATATGGCTACTTTCCAAATTATTTCTTTTAGGGTCTTTATGATGCTTTCAATATTGCCTATCAAACGTATTTCGGACAAACCTATTCAGCTGAATGTAAGACTATTTCAGCCACTGCATGGTACTATTTTTAGAAACAATAAGGCAAGATGCTGCCCGAGTATATTATCTAAACGGTGTCTTCATGATTCCCCAATCAAGCATACGCAAATTAAATGTGGTGGATTTAATGTTTTACTTAAAATGGGATTTTTACACAACGATTTAGATGACCTTCACTTTCTTATGCGTATGAGAACAGTAAAACAGCTATAAGAATCAGCCACACATAAAAGCCTTAATGAAACACCATGAGCTTGATCCATCGTTGGAACAGGTGGATATAAATGCTCCATGATTGTTATATTGGATGTCAAAGTCAGAATACACGTAAGCTACATACCATATTCTCTTTAAAGTATCCTTTCACAAATTCAGGACATTTTTTTTGTGAAATTTAAGTGCTATGAAAATACCTAAATGTTTGTCATTACGAAGCACGTGAAAGCGTGTCTTTCATAGTACGATTTTTTTGTGTGTGATGTCGTCTTTTTCGCAAACCGTAAATTTTTTTGCAGTATTTGTCCGAAATATTTTTTATTACTCGAGAGGATTGGGTTAGTTGTGTCTAATCCAGATGTTTCACGTCGAGTTTCTAGGATGAAATGTGTACCTTATTAAAGCAGTAATAAGATACATGTATGTTTTTTATGTAAAAATGTAATATAAAAAAAATACAGCCAAGTAAAGTTGTATTTATAAATAACGATACAGTCCTTACTAGTACAGATGGTGCCTTTTTTAGGCTCTAGTGCGAGAAATTAGTCATTTTACGTCAGGTCCAAAACTTCGGAAGGCCATCTGTACTAAAAAACGTCGTACGAGACACGTGCAAAAGCGAAATTCGTAATTCGTGTCGATTTAAAACACTCCCTGTCGGTCGTGTTTTAAAACTTCGCCACTCGTTTCGAATTTCATGTTTTTCGCACTTGTGTCGTAATGTACTATTTTATGTTATCAAGGTTGACCCAGCTCTCGATATCATATATTTCCGTATATGCAAACCTATTGGCACATATCCTTAAGGAATAACTATAGTTTATCAACCAATCACGATCCCATGCAGAACTGTCGCGTAACAGCCTGAGGCTTAAGACACCGTAACTTGATCTAACCAGGCCACCATTTGATTGTCTAAACATTATTGTCTTTGTGGCAAACATCTGCCAACTGAGTTACGACAAGGTTGCTATCTCTTACACTATTGCCTGGCGCTAACAAGTATAACTGAGATAGCATTATGTCGGTCGCTAATAGTTTAGCGGCAAGTACAGAAGCTAATCGGGTTTGAGTTTCTAACGTTGATCTTAGCGGATTGCATTGAAAGTTATGACGATATGGCAAACAGAGGGCCGCCCCAATAATTCACTCGATTTCTGGCTACAATTTTGCACGATTAACTGAGCGTGATATTTAAAGGCGTATATCGTCGCTTTGCCTACAAAAGCCACTATGTGTTTTTTTTTTAGATTTTTAGATTTTAACGCCATTTTGAACCTAATTTCAATATCTATACGCTCCAAAAACAGCGGTGAGGCTATCTTTAATAGTTCAGGATTTATGAATTTTAGCTATGTGATATCCATATATTTAAATCTCTTACTAAAAACAGTAAGTGCAAAAATCACATGACTGTTTTATATTACTATGAGTGACTTTTTATAATGGGGCCTGTTATGTGGTTTCAGGCACATAGCGGGAATTTTTTATAAATTAATTAAGAACAAAATATGGCCCGATATGTGCTTTTCCGCACATAGCGATACATCGCGTTCGTAGACTATGCTTTAGACAAAGTCTTACGACACTTGGCGAAATTTTCCTATGATAGCCATAGAGTCCTCAACGTATAGTACCTCAACTGTTTCTAATTTATGTTTACTGTCTTTGCTGTATGTATTTTGAGTGTAAACCTTAAAATAAAGACAAAATAAAAGGAAAAAATGTTTTAGGAGAGGAACGGATATCCTTTATTTTGATAGGAATTCCAAATACAATTGTCATTGCTTTCTCTCCTCTTAATCTTATCTAAGGGGTGTAC
This sequence comes from Thaumatotibia leucotreta, assembly GCA_025490895.1. NCBI lineage: Eukaryota > Metazoa > Arthropoda > Insecta > Lepidoptera > Tortricidae > Thaumatotibia > Thaumatotibia leucotreta. The sequence goes on from JALPQI010003441.1 coordinate 27,278, forward strand.
CGATAAAAAGCTGTAAATTTCAAATAATAAAATCGGATCGATATAGTTAGGTAGCCATTATATCAAGCTTTGAAAATTAACCAGGAAGTCTTAACTCAGCTGACTGTAGTACTTTTGTGTCACTACTGCATTTCAAGTACTCACAGTACAGCTGTACTGTCTTCGAAATTCTTTCTTCCAAATATTTTTTCTTTTTTTGTATGTTTTTTTCTAAATTATGGGACTGTCGTCAATATATCTGGCTATTCTTCCCGTGTTCCGTAAGATATCTTTAAGTTATGCATAATATCCTTGATACTTTTTGGCACTGACTTCGCTTCATAAAACTATGAGAATTAAATAATTGACTAAAGACCCGTAGAAAATTGACATAATATGTGACACAATTCCCTTCACAGAGTATTACTGCGCCCAAGGCAGTGATATATTTAAAAAAAAACATGGCGATTAACCAAAAATCGTGCAGTGGAGAATGAAAAAAAAAGAGTTTGTAAAAATAGATTTCGAAGGGGGTCTGGAGAACTCGTATTGTGAATACTGAAATTGCAGTAGCAACAAAAAAGGACCAAAGTTAGCTAATTTAAGACCTCCTAGTTAATTACAAAAGCCAGAAATTACAGCTTTTTAACTATATTGACCCGATCTTTTCAATTTGCCAGTATTTTATCGGTACACCCCTTATTTTATTATTATACGCATCCACATTAACGCATTGTTGAAATAAATATGAAGAGCAACAAAGATATAAAACAAAAAACATATTTCGCACGGTAACAGAATGTGATATAAATAAAACAATGCGAAATCACTGTTACAACGTATACTTCCCTACTTATTTTGGAGACCGAATCGTGGAAACTTGCAAAATTAGGCGAATTGTACAAAAGCCAAAGTTAAAGTTCTCCGCAGTACAGTAACAACTTGGAATTTTGTCAAAACTTCAGTCAAATCTAAGCGAAAACTTTGGGTCTTATAATTATAAAAGTTACTTAATAATTATCTTAAATTGTTTTGATATTTAAGCGTTTTCGTTTATTATTACAATGTGAGCTGAAGTTTGGCTTTGATGTGATGTCATTAGATTTTATCATGGTCTATTATAAATATTATAATAACAGTATATACAGATTAGCAAGAAATACTAAAATTGAACGGATTACTAAAAAACATACACCCTACGGAGCTTATTCTGAATCTCAAAACTTATTGGCAACGTTGTGCCACCTTGTATATTTCGTATTGCAGTTTATCATTTTAACAGAAAATAATATTACTATTGTTGGTCCCTTTCGGTCTTATAAACATGTTGATAAGAGTGAAAGGGACAAACAATACTTATCGGCTTGCTAAGTTTTTATAAGGGGGTTAACATATAGTCCGATAAAAAGGCAATAGTAAAAATCCTTTTATCTTCCCTAAATGAATAAAGCAATTATATTATTTTCGCTAAAACTCCCGCCTATATCCGATCAATGGTGAAAATTAATCATCGCCTGTGATTGATCGTGCACACAGATACATCGGATTACGCGGATCCCGATGCTTTCATGCCGGATCATGTTCTGATGACGGATGTTGGCACAATGGATATTTGACGTTTTGGTTTGGGTTAAAAAAATCGTAATGATAATTGGGTGCGTCGAATTTTTGAGACACTTGTTACCCTGAAAGGGTAAATAACAACGAAATAATGAATTATGATTATGCAGCATTAAAACTCCAGTAGTACATTACGATACAAGTGCGAAAACAATTAAGGTCGAGTGGCGATAAATTAAAGCACGACCGAAGAGAATTCTTTAAATTGACGCGAGTTACCAATTTCCTTTTCACACCTGTGTCGTACGACGATTTTCAGTACAGATGGCTCTCCAAAGTTTCAACCTGACAAAAAATTACCTACTGCTCGCACTAGTGCGTAAAAATCACCGACTGTTCGGAAAATTTTCAGTTCGTGTTTGTTAAAAGGTTTAACCTTTTTAGTTTTATGGTCTTTTGTTTTTTAACCCTTTTTTAAAGTACTTAGTCCATCTACGGAGTAACTGGCATGGTTTATATTATTTACCTTAATATCAAATTGCGATTCTTTTTCCACTGGTAATACCAATCCCAAAATAATAGGACCAAAAAAGTTGCTGCTACTTTAAAAACACAAATCAATAACCTAACAAAATAATTTAATTCGTCGTCCAAAACATTGTAGCTCTCAAAAATAGCTGCGTTCGTTAAGTAGTATAAATAACAAATAGAACCAACTTTTTTATGTCAGTATACAGAATATAATAATATGACGTCACGGTTCCAAAAAACAATTTCTCTACCTAACAATAAATCTAACAGTTTGAATATTTATTAACAGGCAACACCATATTTATGAGCGAATTCTTTAGATACATATTTTTGCACTGATCCTACCTACTCTTAGAAAAAGGGACGTGGAAATGTTTCGTCTATTTTAGGAGCTCCAAGTTAATGTGAGAGATGCCTTGACAAATTGTGCTGGAAATAAACTTATTCATAATACATATTCACCTAACTAGTTCAGAATTCTCTAACAGCGGTGAAAGCCTCTTTGTTTCAGCATCCCTTTGTTAAAACGATTAAGCAAATCACCCCCATTGTTAAGAAATATTAACGCTGGTAAAGTTAGGTTGTTGCTTCTTTTGGTCTTACTTCTGTACCTTTCAGTTTTACTTCTGTGGTTTTTGACACATTTCACCTACAGGGCGTCCAAAAACTAAGTACTCATAACACAAGCCTTAATTAAGCTTATCGTGGGACTAGGTGCATTTGTGTATGATCGTGCCATGATATTGTTTTTTTCTTCGCCTGGCTCTTATCGGTGGCGTAAAAGCCATTCCGTACGTTGTTCCGCCATTGTTTTGATCCAGGCGTGGTACGACACCACATTAATCTTCTCCTTGACCTGGTCCAAAAATGCTCTCCTTAGGTTCCCTCGGCCTCTCTTCGCTTTCACTTTCAATTGTATTTTTTTTACTTAAAAAAAATTCTACGTACAAATCATGAGCACCAACTTGTATTGTATAACTGAATGATTGAGTCTAAGATTGAAACTAAGGCTTGCATATGCAGCCAATGTTTCGTATCCTGATATTATTTTACTAGTCACAGACCCTCAAATGTAACATTTGTCAAGTTTTTCCAGCTTATAAACGCCTCTTATTGTCAGGTATCCTGGGTCCGCCGCAGGGGCAGAGACGAAATGCCGGAGCTCCTCACAGTGGGTGCCGTAACCTACGCCGCTGATGACCGCGTCTCCGTGGCCAAGCGGTATCCTGGCAACTGGCGGCTCCTCATCAGGGAGGTGAAGCCGGCGGACGAGGGGGTCTACGAGTGTCAGATATCGACGCATCCGCCGAGAGTCAGTAGGACTTATTTACATGTTAACAGTGAGTACACAATTAAATTCTCCTATTTTTTTGTCATAGGCTTCTGACCGTTTTCGGCCACGGCGACTGCTTCAATTCCTTTGTTGGCGCTCATGTGCTTACGTAGCCAATCTTGTTAACAAGACCTGTGTACACAACGGACGCGAGCTGGTGGTCGAGCTTTCAGCTTATCCCTCTTGTCATCCAGTCTGTTTGTCATACTATAACAAAGTATGGAACGCACACTTGTATCCTCCAATCTTAATGTAGTCATATTCCTACTAGTAATGTAACCTAAAGGAAGTCCTTTAGCTTTAGTCCTTTACTGAATTAGCATATTTATGTAATGGATATTCTTGTACAATATTAAATCACTTTTTGTTTACACGAGAATTGATAGTACGCATTTTGATTGCGAGAAAATAAAAAGAGTAAACTAAGACGAAATAAATGAATTTTTAAGAGAAATAAATTTATTAAAAGTTGTACCTACAAGATTTTGTTACTGCCAACAATGTCTTATATTTATTTGCCCGCTGTGTAAATATTTAAATTAAATACCAACTTACACAAATTGTTGATGTCGTATTTTTTATATTTTCAAACAATCGGATTGCTAATTTTATAACGAAAATATTTTTGATGGAGCCAATAAAAATTTAATGAAACATTCAGCTATTTTTCTTTCAAAAATGTTTTTTTAACTATGATTGACTTGACGTAAACCTAAGACGAAAATATTCGCTACAAGACGAAGCATTCAGGTCAGGCGTCGCTTGAATTCGTTATTCAAAAGAACAGCGACGTCTGCATCTAGATAATCGTTTTTACATAAGCCAATTTTCTTCTAAAGCCAAAAATTTTATGGTGCTCGCCTGCTGAATGCGAAAAAAGATCGTAAACCGTTTTTGCTAAATGGCCGGATGAGAAATTGAGAACACCTTTACGCGATTGCTTCAGGGCACATCGGCGTATTTTTGATAACTCGTAATATAATTGTAATGTTGACTTTTAACGTGGACTGCGAGCTTACGAAGGCTCGATTTCTACAGCTTGTTTATATTAATGTTACTGCAAACCATAACCAAACGTACGTATTTATTTATTTATTTTATTTTATTTTATTTAACGTACGCCAGTATTATGAACCTACTATATTGTAAGGTGATTTTGAGTTAGTTAGTCTTAACCATTAAAGCGATTTTTGTAAATTTATCGTAATGTATCGCGATTATGTGTGCTGAATTATTTTGTTTGACAAAAATAAACGGAGTTGGGTCGTTACTAATTATTTACTGCAGCTGTTTAAGGCTATATCAGAAATACAAGCTTTGTATAATAATTACACTAAAGAAGATCAATTACCATATAAAATAACAATAACAGAATCAAATTCGGACACTATTGATAATAATATTTAATCTGAAAATTGTTGCTAATTTACAAATGAGCGGTACCTAGTAATAGATAGTAGTTAGAATTATATTCATACATATGCACACCTCAATTTCAAGTGGTTCAATGTGAAATCATTGAATTGCGTCGTTATGATTCCGCATTAAACATAATTGATATTCAATAAAAACGGCCCATTAACCTTTTGGACGGCAACGACTGATATATTGGCACCGCGGGTTCAACGCCAACGACCGACTTATAAGTCTTGGTCCACAGAGCAATATAGACCTACACGCATGTGCGTAAAATTCAATTTAGTTTTGACATTTTGTTGACGTGGCGTGTGAGTCACAGCTTTTGTATTTGACGTGGCGTCAAAAAGGTTAAAAGCTTGGCATAAATTCGATAAATAGTCTATTTTAAGCCTTTGCCAAGTCAGTACAATTTACTAGTTAATATTTGGTATTACATTTCGAAAACCACAATCTGGGGGGTTACCATGATGTGCTAATGCGATTCAGTTTAGGTCGAGAGAAAGGGACAAGGCTGCACGAGTCGTACATCTCTGCCCCGTTCCCTGAACCTAAACTGAATCGCATTAGTACGTCATGGTAACCCCCCTGTTCGTCAGTAGTAAACTCGGTGTTGGTGTTAATTTTTTAGACTATAAGCGATAATATAATGTAACAACGCCGAACGATGTTGAAATTCTAAAATATCGTAAACACTTAATTGTCGTCACGAACTTGACTGCAATTAAGGTTTTTCGTCATGCTAATTGGGTGTCCCTAAAAGAGAAAATGCCTTAGCAGTATTCTCTACGAAAAATATAAGTATCTGATCCCCATTAGCTGTATGACCACGCGTATAATATATGTAAATATATGTATAAGTAATAAAGATTTAAGAAGTCAACCCACCAGGAACTAGAACCAGCCAAGAATATAGTTTCCTTATTACATAAGTGGGCGCCGAAAAATTTGTCATAAATTGTGATAAAATTTAAAACTCAGCAGGAACTTAATTTATTCAAACTTAGTTTTTCAAACATGAATTAGTGGCATAGCTACTACTACATAATAGTATTATACGAACGCTTAAATATATTTAAAACATCTTAATAAAACAGCTTATCAGCAATCTTAATACAAAGAAACAATTCAATTTACAGAGCAACTAACTTGATTAAAGAACAAAATTTAATAGGCACTGCTAATTCGATAATATTGTTAAACATCTTCAGACTAAAGAGTCTTTTGTGATTTTACGATATTTCTCAAAATGGCACAAGTGACTCGAATTGATGAATAACGAAACCGAGAGAGTTTGTTCGGAAAGTGAAAGCACTTCATCGTCATCATCATCAACATCATCAGCCTATGATAGTCTACTGCTGGACGTAGGCCTCTCTTATTAACTATACGTTTACGCATTAGGAGGTAAATGCCCATATGCCATGCCCACGCTGCACGCTGGGCAAGCAGATTGGCAATCGCTGTAATTTGTGCACTATGATCAATCTTTTATCAAATAATGGTCAGTGATACTTCAATCCCTTAGTCGACTTTTATGACACCTGCAGGAGGAGTTCCGGTGGTGACAAATGTATTCTTACTGCCGTCACCACACGGCAAAAGCACTTAATTCCATCTATTGGGTTTCACTGAAAATCTGAAGCGTCGCGGAATGTGCTCTGTGGCTCATATCGTGACACCAAAGCTGAGTGTAGCCCATTTACCGCAATTTGTTTTTGTAGGTATAATAATTATGTTGCTATTTGTGTGGATCTTTATTTTGATGTAGTTTTTTGAAATGTTGACTTTTTAACATTTTTTTCTACTCAGTAGGTTTATGATGGTACCGTGATTAATCCTTTGTCGTTGTTGACGTCAGGTTTTAACAACCTATGTAAGTGCGAAAGTGATGCGTAATACGATAAATAGATATAAGGGGACCTTCATAAGCCACCTGAATCACGAGCTTTATCGATCCTGATAGAAATAAAAAAGTGACTCGAAAAAAATTGCATTGAGTTACTCATACACTTTCTTCGACTGTAACTCAGTGGAAGACAAAAAATGTATGGAATTTTCGGAACACTTTTTTTCTGCTAGTGAGGACCGGTAGAAAAAAATATAAAAAAAATTGGAAAATTTAAAAAAAAATTAACAAAATAAAAAATCCACCGATTTATAGTTACCTATTGTAAGTTTTTGAGTGTGTTACGCATTACGCAATGTTGAGCAACGCACTCAAAAGCGCTCGCTAAATTGAGAAGCAAATAACATTAACGCCATATCAATATTAACAAATTGTTCGTACCAACATTGATTGCTGCTCCGAAAATCTTCAAAAAAATCTGTTGAATCGTAATTGAATGTTAAGTCCAACTTAAAAAAAACCTAGTCATCCATGATTACATTAATTAATTCTATGCCTGGTTTAATTTATCGCTCGTAGTAGACTTACACACGGTATAGCTACAACATAATTATAGAATAATTCAAACTAATTTGAAAGCAATGAACAAAAGAGCTGAAACGAACGGAGGCAGTAAAATTGAATTCTGAAACGTAAGTAATGGAAAGAAAAAAGGATAACGGCAGACTTAATTAGCTTTGAAAGATTTTACCGTTTTCTATCGCCCACGCTAAGCCCCTAAAAAGCTTAGGTACTTTTAACTAGCTATGTAGTAATTGGCTTCTAAATGAAACTTAAGTGCCACTTAAATTCTTTACATCAAGATATTAAGGTAAAGAAATAAATATTTTATTGCCTATTTAGATTTTTTACACGTCAATATTATGATCTTTTCCCCAAATATTCCGCAGTGTTTTAAGACGAAAATCTTTGATCGGTGTGTGTTGCCAGTGATGACATACGGTACGGAAACGTGGTCGCTTACAATGGGTCTCATTAGAAGGCTCAAAGTCACCCAAAGGGCAGTGGAGAGGGCTATGCTAGGAGTCTCTCTGCGAGATCGGATTAAAAATGAGACCATCCGTAGCAGAACCAAAGTAACCGAAATAGCTCTCCGAATCGTTAAAACTGAAGTGGCAGTTAGCGGGACACATTGCGCGTAGAACCGATGGCCGTTGGGGCGGGAAGGTTCTCGAGTGGCGGCCACGTATCGGAAGGCGCAGCGTGGGCCCCCACAAAATGCGCTGGTAAAGGTCTCAGGAGTCCGCTAGATGCGGGTGGCACTGGACCGGCCATTGTGGCAATCTTTGGGGGAGGCCTATAATGTTCAGCAGTCGACGTCTTTCGGCTGTAATGATACGATCTTTTATTTATAGTTATAACGTCCTTCGAAATAGTACTAGGTACATAATAAAAAAGCTAATCGTGACATCTATCAGTTAATAGTATTTTATGCAATAGTTGCATTATAAGGGTCAAAAAGTGCGAGCGGCGTGAGTTGCGATACGAGCCCGAAAGGCGAGTATCGCAATTTAAGACGTCGCGAGAATTTTTTGAACTAGTAATACAACGTTGCATACTATACTTTTTCTACGACTAAGAGGCATAGCATACACAGAACTCATAAAATATCCTATATTACTGAGCGCCACACACGTATTCCAGTTGTCACCAATAAGTCATAGTTTGTATAATTAATATAACATTGATAGCTCTTCCCTACCTGCATTCCCAAGAAGAGCAGGCAGAACATTAGAAATTAATGATGATTTGATGAAAAACTCATATTTTAGATAAATTTTAGGCACTGCACAAACTTTAATGCAAATCGACTCAAATCAAACCGAGCCCTATACTCAACTGGGGGCCGTCCACGAACTTCGAAATTCGCAAAAGTCGAGCATCCGTCTCCGTTACTCTAATAATAATTTTGTTCAAGTGACAGAGACAAATGATCGAAACCCAATTTCGAAGTTCGCGGTAGGAATTTCAACTACTAGCGGAAAGCGGGAAGGTTTTTTTTTAATGCAGCTGTCATTGTCTATGGATAACTTTGCTTTTAAAATCGTGCTTATTTGCCTGTGATAAAAATACTTTTACATAATATGAAATTAGTTATTGGTACAAAAATATAATATATCAAATTAAAATAATTGAAAAAACTAATTTACATTCTATTTTCTAAATATTTAGTTAATAATTTTAATTATTGTAATAAATAATTTCGTACTAATGTTGGTAGCAGTGTAAAAACTCGAAGTTGGGAACAAATCCAATATGGCGTCCATCATGGGTGTGATGTGGCAGTCTGTGGCAGATCGCAGTACGTTTTTGAGTCTGTTCGGAAAGTGACGACGTCTGCCAGCGAGAGCCGCCCATATATCTCGCGTGCCTTCTCTTTCCGATCAACGCTGCGACATTACGATACTGGCTGAGAGTGCGTTTATGAGAAATAGACTATAGACTTTTGACAGATGTAATTATGTATATCTTTACAATAGTGTGCGTAGCTATGTAACTAGCAAAAAAAAGGTCAGGAGTAGAAAAATACTTTTTATAACCTGGGTCGAGTTTTATAATCTTTATATTACTAAATTACAGGTTCCTTCGACGTCAAAAAGTTCTCCCACATTTCTGACCTTTTCAAAACCGTATTAAATCGGTTCCTCAAGAACCTTATTCACGGCGTAACCTTAATCCTGAGACATGATTTACAGCCAGTGTGTGACGTAAAAGGGCTACATAAATTAGATGAACTGTATGAATGGTCGGGTTCTAAAATGTACTGCATTGTGAAACTGTAATTAATTAAATTTCTCACTACTGAGCACACACAAATGGACTATAATAAACTTATGGGGATGAGACGTGTATTGTGGAATGGTAATGACAGTTGAATTACCTGCTTCAAATAGTCTGCTTTACAAAGCGAAATGTATTCACTTAAAGGAAATAGAGAATTGTAATTTGTACAGATGTGAAATAAAAAAACAATATTTTAGCGGGGTTTTTTTAGCGGTGTTTCCGGACCGATACGACCTTCAAGAAAAGAGCGTACTCCCACCTTAAAGGCCGGCAACGCATTTGCGACGCCTCTGGTGTTGCGGATGTCCATGGGCGACGTTAATCGCTTTCCATCAGGCGATTCGTCTGTTCGTTTGCCACCTATAGCATAAAAAAAAAATATATTTAATTTTTGTTCATAAATCTACGATTCATAAAAGTCGATAAAAGCTGAGCAAAGCCCTTATATCCCTATTCTAAAACACCATAAAACGTCGCGGCGTCCGTGTTAAAACGTGACACTTAACTCCTATATGGGTCTTTGATATATAGTTTGGAAAAAAACAGGCATTCGTGACTAATGTAGGTAAAAGTCATGGGACACTACAGTGTCGCCACTGTTTAATTATTAGTTTTTTCGACTGATCGTCCGTTTTTGTAGGTTTATCTGATAGTGGAGCGTGTGATACTTTTACACGCTGTGATCTTTTAAGTCTCCATTCCCCGAACTTCAACGAGTTTTATCCATCAATTTTTTTCTCTTGATTCGCAAAAATATAAAATGTTGTGCAACTACTTGTGAACTATTACATTTATTTATGTATTTATCCAACAGCTCCACAAGTCTGGGTGGTCGACGAGGCCGGCAACCCGCTACTGGAGAAGTTCTACGAGGCCGAATCGACCCTGGCCCTGGTCTGCCGAGCTCGCCACGTGGAGACCCCAGCAGTGCTGATCTGGCTTCACGAAGGCAGGGCCTTGAATGCTGATACTACTAGAGGAGGGATCAAGTAAGCGAGATTCGTCTTTCGTTATTTTCAGAGATACGTATATGTATGCTTAGCACATGATTAGTCATGGTTGGTGGGATGTCAGTAATGTCGGTATGTCGCCGTGAGATAGATTTTCCATCTTCTACTAACTATATGAATAAAAAAGGGATGAATAGTCTATCTCGCGGCGACATATTGTCGCACTAATCCTGTGTGTCGTCTAAGCCTAACTATGGATACAAAACATTCACAAAATTTTAAAGATAACATATTGGAACATTTATTTATCAAGAAAATTTGAATATTAATGCAAAAATTGTGACCATTGAAATGGAGTGGAGTTATGTTCACATATTGTTGCAAGGCATTCGTCAATCCGCTTGCCCAGCGTGGCGATTATGGGCATTTACTTCTTAATGCGTCTATACGCATAGTTAATAGGAGAGGCCTACGTCCAGCAGTGGACTATCATAGGCTGATGATGATGATGATGAAAGTATATGTATATTATACGACTGAGTCGTGTATACGACTCTTTGTAGTTAACTGTAACTACTCGTATTACTGCTGAGTACCCATTTGGAGAGCAAAATCCTACAGTCTATGTTAGGAAAGAGGGTGCCTTGAGGTAACATTAAACCATTTTTTGAATTGTGTGAGACAAAATGCTACCAGGAGAAGGACGACTTTTTGTTTGCTCCAATACAGAGAACCGGTTTACATATAATCTTACCCCAAAGCATCGTAAAACATATTATAATCCTCAATGAACTATTGGCAGTATAACGCCGTAGTAAATATAATATAAATTGGGGGAGGCCTATGTTCAGAAGTGGACGTCTTTCGGCTGATATGATGATGATGATGATGAAATATAACGGCTATGCATGTTTGAATTGAATTGAATGTAAGAGATTAGCCATGCCAAGAAATAAATAATGCGCTGAGTAGAGTGAGTACTGCACTTTAAATCCATCTATAGAAATGCAATTTCAACTATCTCGCTCATCTTTAGTGGATCTCCTTTACTTGGCATCAAAGTAACGTAGTTTTCTCATCTAACATCGGAAACTATTTAAACCAATCCATTACTAAAACGAAATTCCCTGCAATGCGCAAGTTTCCACAACTACATTCAATGTAAGTCCCAACATTACTTGGTCCATTAATGTTCCAAATATTTAAAAATATCGGTCATAATCTGGTACACAAAAGTTTGGCGACGAGCCAATCTATCTCCACTGTCGCGATAACTGGAGTTTATAGGGCGCAATGAGATGTCTGTGATATACATATACACAGTTTCCTCATTTCTGTCGAATGAAATCAAGAGAAAGGGTTTTGGTATGATAAGAATATTTTACTGTTAGCGGAATAATTCCGGAATGATTCATTGCATGGGATAAAATCTAGGTCAATTATAAGAAGAGAAAAAAATATAGAGATTTGTGTAAAGCAAATAAAATGTTTCAGTCATATGTTTTCAGTCGTACGGACTCATATGAAAGGAGATTTGAATTACTTATTTGATAAACAGAAATTAAATGGAAGAATATATTAGAAAATAATAATTGTCAAATGTAACAACCTGAAAACCTTTTAGAACATAATCTTGGTTTTATTACCAATTTGGGTTCACATACATTTTTAGTTAAAATTATATTTACTAGTATTAACACGTTCATTGCGGTATCAGGTCTAAAAGATCCGATGATAAACTATCCCGCGGGGCGGCACTAAAAATACTGTTCCTACCGCTGGTGCGGGACATGTATCTTCTATTTGCAAAGGAGTAGAAATGAGACAAATATATTTTTGGAATTGTCTCTTCGAATATATTTCATCGGTACAATAAAAGTGTATCAGGTCTATTGTATCTGATATCGACAGAAAAGAAAATTTTTGCACCTAGTGCGGATATCAGGTCCTTTCGACCTGATACCCGATGACCTGCTAAACGCACCAGGATTATGATTAGTTTGTATAGTTTGTCAGCCTCCATAGCCTAGTTGGTAGTGACCCTGCTTACGAAGCTGGAGGTTCCGGGTTCGAATCCCGGCGAGGGCATTCTTTGTGTATTTATTTATCACAAATGTTTGTTCCTTGGTCATGGTTGTCTATGTATTTAAGTATCTATATGTATCTATCTATTATATATATCGTCGCCTGGTACCCACATCACAAGCCTTAATTGAGCTTACCGTGGGACTAGGTCGATTTGTGTAAGATGTCCCAAGATATTTATTTATTATTATTATTATTATAGTGACGCCCTTAGTCGACATTTTATAGGTACTACGCGAAAAAAACGTGCAATCTCGAGTGCAATAAACATTATTGAACAGTTGTTCGGTGGGTTAGCTGTGTTTGGGTCTTATCATGAAGCGGTCCAGAGGAATGCTTTTAATGTCCATTGGGGACGTTGAAAATACCGTCAAACGTCGAAGAAATGATGCAGATGTTGATACCAGACCACCAGATAGACCTGCGCCTTTGACACCAGTTTATCGACTGCGTAGTAAAGTGAGTACAAATAATAACATATATACAAGTCCGACCACCGGACACACTAACCATTTCTCAAAATGCATCTGATTCGCCTTTATCGACGCCCGCAGATCCAAAAAAATACAAATATTAGAAAATGTGTCCATCCCACTAGAGCGCACCAATATAAATTTGCAAAATATTGTTTGTATTTTATTTTATTCTAGTTTTGTTTAATTTCGTTGATTTTTTTTAACGTTGGTTTCAAGTTTTGTTTTACTTCGAATAAAACACGTCTAAAGTTTATCGATATTTTATTTTCACAGCCCTAAACTTTTATCGATAAGTTAATCATTCAGTGCGGATATAGGGTCGAATGGATCTGATAAATTATTTTGCAGATTTAATAATCTTCTAATTCTTGGATCTAGAAACGGCTGAAGTTATATGTTGATGTGTTCATCGACAGTGTATTAGAACAAAAAAAAAGAAAGGAATCATTACTACTAGCCAGTAAATTAAACTTAAAGACATGCACCTCGAACAGATCCATACGACCCTATGACGCTACAACGAAAAGTTCAGAAACAGGTCTAATGTACCTGATACAGCTCCAATGTAAAGTACACGAAATGGACTGCCGCAATGAACGTGTTAACGTAAAAATATGTCTGGGACGTGTATCAACATATCGTGTTAAGACGCCAAATGCTACGGAAAGTTAGCCGTATTTGTTTATTTTTTTTTAGGTTCTGCTGACGATTGGATAGTAGGGTGGATCGATTTTTTTATTTTCGGATAATCATTAAATAATCTTTACCAATCGATACTATGTGGCTAGAGAAACAAAAAATATTATGACCATTTTTGAATATTTTATCATTTTGGACCTAATTTAGAGGCCCGAAGATCGGTCTTATTTTTGAGGTTTTTTTAAGAAAACTCAGATGAGCATGGATATTTTCTGTTTTACTTTTATGGATAACCAAAATAAGATAAATTTTGGATTAGCGTGGTTTAATTATATGAACATTGTTAGAAGTATCTCCAAAAAATGATTTTCAACTTCGAGGCTCTTGCGGCAGTACTTCCCGAATGAATATCGGAAAAAGATGTATTGTTGAAGATGTTACTTTTTAGACAGACTATTCTTATAGGACCGCGTTTCAGGAATTCTTAAAAAAAAATTTGGTTCATACATTGAAGTATGAAAAGAAATTTTTTTTTCGGATTTTTGGAAGCGCTGGCCAATAAAATGATGGTCGTAAAAACTAACGTTCTTTAACAATATATCTTTTTCCGGTAGCCATTTGGCAAGTACTGCCAAAAGGCAAGAGCCTCAAAGTTGAAAACCAGTTTTTGCCGATACTGGTTATAATTTTCATGTAATTAAACTTTGCAAATTCTATATTCATGACAAATAATGTTATTTTGTTTCTACATAAAAGTAAAACGGAAAATATCCACGAACTACTGACTTTTCTTAAAAAATCCTTAAAAATAGAGTCGATCTTTGGGCCTATAAACGAAGTACAAAATGAAAGTATATCCAAAAATGATCTGAATATTTTTTGTTTCTCTAGCCACGAAGTATCGATCCATAAAGATTATTTTATGAATTTCCAAAAATAAAAAAATCGATCCACCCTATTGGATAGGATACCTATTCTGAGTCAACGTCACAGGCAACGTAAATACACTTATTTTTGGCCATCCCATATAGCGAGAAATTAATCATTATATTCCCACCTTGGTGCAGTCGTATTTTCCCTCGTCTATTTTACCGCTTAGAAAAAGAATGCTATCAGAAATAAAGAAAATATTTAGTTATTTCTTATCCTTTTGGTGATATTTTTTTACAATTCCTATTTTATGTTGTGAATATGTAAAGATTCCAAGAAGAATACATAAGGTATGCGTATGTGTTCATAAGAAAATATCGCTGAAAATAAACCTATGACAGGCTCTATGTTCCATAAATAGCCGCTATTGTGATTTGTGCTAACAGTCTGGATATAAATACCTTTCTACGTACATCAGATGCTCGGTTGTAGTATTTTTAATAATAAAATTACTTACCTACTTGGTGTGAAGATCTTTAAAAATAGAACAGCCCGCATGGCTAATAATATTTTTTTTCTTAGTATTATTTTCTTCTTAAAGTGTATACTGCCAGTTCTGACTAGGGCTCGTGGTCGTGACCGTGTTTCGTGTAACCGTAGCCGGATCCCCGTTGCCGTGTTACACGGCCACGGTTTTAAGGCCCGTTTCCTGCGTGTTACACGGCTACGTATCAATAAAGTTACGTATACACGTGTACACGGGGATACGTATCTTAATTACACGCAGATCCGTTCCGCCCGCGTTGTTGAGTGACGATTCGATGCGTTGTCTTTAAGGACTAAGGAAAACGGATGAGAATGTTCCGTGATATTTGTGAATCTAATTGCCTTTCCAACGTAAAGTGCGATAACTTACTTGTACTTAATTTCAGTATGATAACGTGTATACATACTGAGATTAAATTTTACATATTAATATTTTACTTTTTAAGGTAAGGAGGGCAGAATTATAAAATATAGATATTTTCTGAGTTAAATATTAATAAAAACTGACACATTGTCATGTATTAATTACCTAATTTAATAATGAGATGTGAACGGAAGTTAAAAAATACATAACACAGTGCGGAGTAAATATTTTTTCTTAGTTCTAAATATCATAATTTAAGTTTTTCTTTCGTGCAATAAAGTTGATATAAATAAATACATAAATCAATATTGAGGGTACCAGACAACGATTAATCTATACTAGGAAACCAAATGCGTCATAAATATACAAATTTACAGCGTTATTTCCTACAAAATAAGGAACTTTTAAAATATAAAAGGATATTAAAAAGCAATATAATTCAAAAATACAATATACTAACTCATTGGATGTCGTGACGATGACGGGAGATTTTAGGTGCACCGCTTTCAAATGCTTTCCTATCGATCCTGTTGTACATACCACCACGACACAAAAACTCATTGTTCGTACGATCATTGCACAAAGTGCATAAAGCCGTGTCACCGACCCTGGTGGCATAACTCCACACCCAACTGATCTTCATTATTAATACACTTTAAAAACACTATCTTCTCACCAACAGTAACAATACAAAAACGTTACAAAATAATAAAAAAACAATTAATTTAAATTCGACTAAACTCTCGCTAAGTCTGTCCGACCTGCAATCTTATTAGTGACTAAACACGTATAAAACCAAAATCCGAAATTGCCCTTTTCAAATTTACTAAAACATCCCCGCTTATTTTTATCAAAACAAAGATGCGGCTATTTCATTCAACTTCACAAACAAAAGGTGTACCAGGTAAAGCCCAAGTTAACATATTTATCAGTAAAATTACCACGTGTGGTCAATTACATCGCAGACAAACTATTGTTAGCTACTTTGCGCGTGCAAATTCTTAGTATAGGTCTTATCTACAAAAGGGCCGCCCTGTCAGGTAATAAACTTAAATGAACGACTGTATTATCTTTTATGTATAGCAATTTGGCTAAATATTTTTAACATTCTTTTTTAATTTTTCTATCTGGTGATTCAAAATCACAATATAAATTCTAATCCATAAATAACACCGTCGCTTGTTATATAGAACACAGTACCTACCACGTTATTCTATAACATAAATCGATACGAAAAATGCAAGTCTAATCAATAAAATACCGTTCGTCCCGATTCAGAGTATAATACTCAATACGTACTTTAAAAACAAGCTGTTATTCAATAATAGGCCTTATTTGTTTGCATAGTAATTGGTCCGGCCGGATCCATGCCACGAGCAGTCGTTGCCAGAACGAAGCCAAGATTCGTAGATACGTATACAAACAAAGATTCGGGTACGTATCTCGGCGTGACTGTGAAATTCGTGATCTTAGTACCGCCGGGGTTAAGAACACGGAGCTACGGTTCGGCGAATAGTACGTATATCGGGAGCCCTAGCTTCTGACGTACGGAGCCCAAACCTGGTCACTTACCGAGTTACAAAAGGTCAAGCTGAAGGTCTGCCAAAGAGCCATGGAGCGCAGCATGCTTGGAGTGAAACGGATTGACCGGATCCGTAACACTACCTTGCGTTCCAAAACTCGCATTGTCGACGTAGGAGTAAAAACCGCCAGGTTGAAATGGGACTGGGCTGGTCACGTTCGCCGAATGCATCCACAGAGGTGGGCAAAAGTAGCTACGGAGTGGATACCGCAGCGGAAACGGCGAATTGGTCGGCCCAAGAAGAGATGGCGGGATGACCTGGATGCATTTTCCAACAACTGGCCAGGAATAGCCCTAAATCGGGAAGTTTGGAAATGTAAGGGGGAGGCCTTTGCCCAGCAGTGGGACACAATAGAAGCTAATTAAAAAAAAAAAATTCTTCGAAAAATATAATATATTAGTTTAAACTTTCACATTTGTACATATATTTTAAGAAGAAACGGAACTGAATCACGTAGTTTATATTTTTATGAATTTGCCTAACGTTTCAGACCTGACGTTACGCCCGTGATCGCAGGTAGACTAAAAAAAACTACAAAATACCTAAGAAGACAGTTAAGTGTAGCAAATTTTCATATTTTTTTACATTTATGTCATAAAAATCTGTAAAAAATATTCTTA
>JALPQI010003442.1:0-92320 GCA_025490895.1 Thaumatotibia leucotreta
AGAGGTATCCGGCTTTACCGTTTCCGTCATGGTAAGTACACTTAAGTCACGTGGAGGCAAAATGTTGTCCCTTAGAGAATTTTCAATAAAATTAAACTCTTAGACGTCAATAATAATTGAAGGGCTGTCAGCTTGAGGACGTGGAGAACTTTCAGTTTGTGACTGTAGAGGACTTTCAATGTATGTTACATCTGATGAGGACGAGCTACCCGGACTCAAACCACGTTTCAGAGGGGCATCAAAAGCATCAAATAAGTTCAATTCTGAGGATGGTCCAAATTTTTACTTGTATTCTATATAGGGTGTGCAAACCGGTTAACCGAAGGGTTTAGAGCTTGATAAATACCGGTTATCGGAACCTAAAACCGGTTAATAACCGAAGTGACGAGTCACTTGATGACAGCAATATAAAATGTTTGTTGTGAACAATAGCATGACTCATCAAAATGATAACATATCGACCGATCGCGTTTCGTCTGCTGAAATTACCGTTAATTTTCTAGAATTGTTTGTATGCATTGTAAATTAATTAACTACATCATACTATTCATATGCCACAGTATGCTTCTAAAAATTCTAAGCCTTTCATAACACTTAATATAATATCATACTTACTGACTTCGATTTTGATTTCGATATTTGACATTCGGTGACTCTGTGGATTTTAGGACCACAGTATATTAGACTTACAAAATCCACAACGATCAAATTTCACGAATCGTCAAGGTGATTCATTGTATGGTTTGTGCAGTTACAGAGCTAAGTGACGTACTGGCAGACAATCGGATTGATCCTTGATATTTATATATGTTTATTGCACCAGCCATTTTAGTTACCAACTGTACGGCTCTCTAAAACCGACACTTGTAATTTTACTTAAAGGAAAAAACCGTGTATGTGAGGAGGTAGGTAACAATACCTCCAATTACATTCGTGTCGACATTGTAAAGTCAAGAGATATTTTAAATTCATTTCTGCTTATTGGGTGGATAGCAGCCAGCAAGCCAATAATTAAACTAATATTATTCCTGTTCTCCTCATCTTTGATGCATGTGTAATGTTGGATTAAACTCGTAGGTTTTCTTGCCAGCAGCACCAAGAACCTTTGGATAATTATTATCTCGCAGTGTGGAAAGTATTTGCTAATGGAATCTTTATGTACGATATTCGCAAAGAAATGAGGTGTTTAAACAATTATATTAAATAAAAAGAGAAATAAGGTGTTTAAAAATAAAACAATTAAAAATAAAAGCCGAAAATCGGTTAAAAACCGGTTAACTAGTTTAATCGCCAACAATTCGGTTAATAACCGGATTACAATATTCACCGATTTTGGCACACCCTAGTAATAAATACTATACAGTCAGATGTTTTTGCTAGGGAATTCAACACGATGTGATATTTTTTTATTAAAAGATTAGATTAAAGTACCTACTACGAGTAGGTAAAAAAAAATTTTAGTATCAACGGCCACTGAGCTACGCTGCGGACAGACGGACATGGCGAAACTATAAGGGTTCCGTTTTGGCTACAGAACCCTAAAAAGGTACACAATGAAACTTGAATCATGTTTCATTGAACCCTCTCATAATAATTGCAATTTCACATTTGGTGTACAATAAAACTATACGGTACATAATGAAACATGGACCTGTTCAATTGTACACTACATCAAAATGTTTCATTGTGAGACACCAGGGTATTATTTCAAAGTAAATTAAAAAACGAGCCCAAATTTTACACTAATTTTAAAAGTATTTAGCTTAAGATAAACTTGAATACAACTAAAATATCGCTAAGTTTCATTGTGTCCGTTTGTGTCAATGTTCCACAACTAACCCTACATACTAATATGTGAGGGCTTCAAGCAAAAAGTGCCGCATTGGCACTAACCATAAGCATGTTATTGGTTTAAACATAAAACAAATTTCACTCTTATGGTAAGAGCCCTTTTTACGGAAAACGTTATTTTATATATTATCTTTTATATAAATAAAAAGACAAAAAGTCAGTTACTTAACTTGACTGGCAAAAAATAAGAAACTTTATGATTAGGATTTATTCTTTTCTACTGACAAGTAAAGTTACTGACTTTTTGTCTTTTTATTTACTACAAGCGTTAAGTAAAATAGGAATAGATAGCGAAATCAAATAAAACAGAAATGATAGTGTTTTATGTATTTATTTGGCAGTTAATTACAAGATTTTCTTCAATATCAGGTTCTGGCAAGCGATCTACGACACCATCCGAATCGGGGAGACTTCCGTAATAAGCGTGATAGTATTTGGGTATCTGGTTGTCCTGGCAAAGTTTCAGGAGGTCCTGTTTTTTGGCCTTTGAAATAGGTATTCTTGCATTATACGTAGGCACAGGTGCGATCGCGGTAGTTTTCCCCTTTTTAGATTTTATTTTCATTTCTATGAAGGTCGCGGCATTGTAATTAGTTTTGATGAATATTGATTTTGGACTGGTTTTTCTGTATTGAATCCATACCGCATCATTGAACTTTGATTTTAAAGCATCTTCAGATTCATCTTGTGACCCGTTTTCCTCAGTTTAACGAAACTTAAGTTTAAGGAAGAAAAAGAAGAACAAGAGCAACGGCTTTTGTTCTTCTTTTTCTTCCTTAAACGTTTCATCTCCTGTGCAAATCGTCAGTTGTAATATGAATTAATGTAACCACCAAATGACGATTTTTCAGGAGAGCCCAAAAACGAATTTGACCTTTATAAATTTTCGTTAATTATCCTATTGAAATGATGTTTATCTTGTTGTCTTTGTTTGTTGTAGTTCAGGAAATGGCTGGTGCTTACGTTGAATATTTTGAAAAAAAAATTGGAGTTACATTAATAAATTAATGAAAATCATCAAAAGTGAAATTTGTAATTTAGTGTATCTCACAAATTGAAATCGAATTGCTTATGAGCCATATAATACAGATGGCGCTTACAGCATTGACACTTATAAAAATATGATGAGTACATTAAGAAGGACATATTTTGTACTTACAAATTCGTACTTACGTTAAAATATTGTCTATGATTTTTTTTTACATACGTTAATAAAAAATGTGGAAACCTAATAAAATGGCAAAGCTTTTGTTAACGTATTCGACATGAAATAAAACTATGAAAACGGATAAACTCGCGTATATTAACTAATTTTAACTTCATTCCGACGTTTCGAACACTTTATAGGGTTACAGTGGCGTAGGGATAGAACCGGCGTAGATTATTTATTTTGTCTCTTGTCTTCATTCTGAAAATATTTGTAATGAATAACTAGCTTAATTTGCAAATTTTATATGTACATCCACCCTTAAAATTTATTGTCTGTGGTTTAGTAATTTTTCTTTGGTGGGTAGTTTTGTACTTATCTTTCTTATTTTGATGGAGGTAGATCTATCAAATTTCCTCCATTGTCAGTCATCCGCAGACCACGAACCCTGTAAAGTGTTCGAAACGTCGGAATGAAGTTAAAATTAGTTAATATACGCGAGTTTATCCGTTTTCATAGTTTTATTTCATGAGTAATCCTCGCGGTAACCGAAGAAAATATTATGTATTCGACATTTTTTTCTGGATATCAATATTTCATATACATCGTTAGATAGAGCAGGAAATTTGCAGTGGAACGGTATACTTAACTCAATTTCGTCATTTTGGTGGTTACATTAATTCATATTACAACCGACGAAATTTGACCTCATTAGGGTTAAATTCATGAACTCATCATGGGCCAAGACATTCACATTAAATAATCGGGGATTCGTTCTTGCAGTTCTCATGATCTGGGTCCAACCATTTGGTGTAAAGATCGTTTTCGATTTTTTTTTATTTGAACGGAGTCACACTCCATGTGGCTGTGGCCTGGTTTATAAAATACATGATCAACTAACTCAATAGTTTCGTGCGTTGTGACGAGATGCAAAAGCATACAACAAAAATGATAGTTTTTTTGCTGTCCGCCGCAATTATCTGACATCATCCTAACATGTGTGACACCTTCCTTATCTAAGATATATTTGTACACACGGGTTGCAATCTCAACACTGCCACGTTTACCCTCAGTTTCGTCCCAAGTATAGCAGTCTACGTCTTGGTCACCAAACTTATAAAATGTCAAATTGTAGACTGCTAGCTTCCAGACGTAAAAGAAGGGCCCCGCTGCTACTTTAGGTGTTTGAAGGACAGCCTCTAGGTCGAAGTTAAATGCCCATGTATTGCAGTGTTGCCAGATGCCGCCGTCGCTTTACCTCCAAACCTTGTCCGTAATCCCCCCAAATATGGGGCTTTACATAGAAAAACTCCCATAAATATTTACTTGTTCATTTATTCAGTTTTTTTCTCTACTTTTTATCTACACCCAAAGAACCTAAAGAAATTTCAATGTAAGTCGACATTCGCTTACTACCATAATTGCTGGCTACCCACACGTTCTGGAACTAGATTGTCGATCCACCAATCGTCGGAATATTCGTCAATTTCCTCTCTTAAATATGCAAGTACGTATGACAGAAAGAGAAAGATAGTAATCTTGGATCCGTCGATCGATTTTCGTGGTAGTTCGATATGATTTGACCAGAAATTAAAAAAAAAATAAAGCTGCGTTGATAATTTTATATACATGTTAATCGCACATTTTAAAAACATAATTTATTTATCATATATTTTTCCCTCCACCATACCCCCCAAAGAATTTGTCCCCCATTTTTCCCTCCAGAGCAAAAAAAACTCCAGTTTTGGAGGGTTTACCCCCAATCTGGCATCACTGATGTATTGACATCATTTCTTGCTGCTTGCTTGTCAGCATCTCGACGGATATATGCCTCATCACTTCGCTTGAGGTGTTTTGAATGTTCTTCCATGTCAGCGGATCCTTCATTTTTGTGAGAAATGCATTTTTACACAGATCTTTTCTTGGTACATGAAATTTCAATTTGTATGTTCTAAAATTTTTTCTGTATGTTTCTAAACAAGCCGGTACAGTGCCTGTTTCTAAACAGAGTTGCTTATACAGTGTATGCATTATTTGTATACTGAGTGAAGCGTCCAAAAACTTGTACTCTGTGCTGCTTCTGCAATAATGTGATTCCATGGTAAGGAACGAAAATATATGAGATTTTAGTTCATTCAACTTGTCAGCGGGAAGATTGTTAGGTGGAGATTTCTTCCCTCTTTTGTCAGATTCAAGAACACCTTCTGGAGAAATCTTATTCGAAGTTCCTCTAACCATGCCACCCCTCTACACAAAAAAAAAATTCCACGTAAAAATTCCTTTAATTTTGGGAATAGCCTGTAGTCGCTGGGGGCCAAGTCCGGCGAATACGGTGGGTGTTCGACCAATTCGAAGCCTGCTTGGTGTATGGCGCAGCCTTGGCAACACAGGACGTATGGCTGGGAGCATTGTCTTGGTGGAAGAGTACGCCCCTTGTTAACTTGCCCCGGCGTTTCTCTTTAATAGCCTCGCAATTTTAGAATTAAGTTTGCATAATAGGCCCCTGTAATTGTCTCTCCCTTTTTCAAATAATCAGTCAGGATTATTCCTTGAGCGTCCCAGAATACAGACAGCATAACCTTACCTGCTGACGATGCCACTTTAAATTTACGTGGGGGCGGAGAACCACTGTGCTTCCACTGTTTACTTTGGATTTTAGTTTCGGGATCGTAGTGGTGTACCCAAGATTCGTCCATGGTTACGTATCTATGGAGAAAGTTATCTTTATTTGCTCGGTACATATCCAACAGACGCTTGCAAATTAATACTCTATGTCTTTTTTGATCAATGGTCAACATTCGCGGCACCCACCTTGCACTGATCTTATTCATACCCAATTCTTTAGTAAGTATCTGTTGCACTACATGATATGACAAGCCAGTCTCTTCAACAATTTGCCTTATACGCATTCGCCGGTCTTGCAACACCATATCGTGGACTTTTTTAATGTTTTCGTCTGTAGTGACAGTTATAGGTGGTCCACCGCCATGTTGGTTTTCACAACTTGATCTTCCGCACTTAAACTCGCGACACCAACGTTTCACTATGTCATAGGACACTGCACACTCCCCTACAGTTGCCAAAATATCTTGATGGATCTGAGTTGGTGTCATACCTTTTTTTGTAGATATGTTATTACCGCCCTCTGCTCAGCAGGCTCCATTTTCATTAAAAAACCACGACTCTACAATTACAGTATGTTATAGCTCAATGACAGTTTGACATTTCCAATTTTTTTTTTTTTTTAATAACCTCTACAGGCCTATAAACTTACACCAAAAAGGTTTTAATAATCAAGTGACAGCAAAGAGGTCAGGGGTGGTGCATAAGGATCAGCCCTCGTATGGTGAAACGATACGTGTTCGTTGATTGTCTACGAGAAGGAAGCTGTGTTGTTGATCGATCCTTTTTCTCCCGTTGCACATGTCGAACTATAAATTGCCGTTGCTCTTCCAACGTTTCCAGCCCAAGTAACATGGGCCTGAAGGCTTAAAACGAATTTATCTATTGATAGTCTATTCGCAGTTTATTTTTAGATAAGGGCTTTCTATAAATGGTTTCTATGAAGAAAAAGTATCCTTATAGTATATCTTTTCTCATATTTGATTTTTTTTAGATGATTTGATCTATAGAACACGTATTTTAAGTACATTTCTAGGTATGACGATTATCTTAGGACATATTGTTCTATAAATAGTTAATAAAGCCTAAATGTACCTATTTTCCAGTAATTTTTTAGATAAGATGGTAAATGTTAAGATTTTACTTTCTACAGATATTCCGTATTAGCTAGTGGTATTCTTATGTTTGTTTATAAAAAGACTAAAGTCTACATAAACTACTTTTGTAGATATCTTTCAGTAAGTCTAATAATATGTTAGTGAAATAGTGGTTCCAGTGTTTATTTGCTTAAAGATAATGTAAATAAGTGCAATTTTACTAGATCAGCTGGAGACAGTGGAGTCAATGGAGACAGTAAAACAAATTAAAAGATCTGGTAGCTTTCGTCGGAGAGTCAGCAAATATTTAAAAATAGAAGAAAATACAAAGTAGGAGCAAAAGGAGTTCCGATTCTGATTCTTCTTGAATTCGTTCTGCATTAATCCATCCAAAATGAGACACAACGCACTCAAAATGCCAGTTCTCTGATTGATGTCTAGAAATACTGTGAGAAGTTAAACAGACAAACGGGTCTTAATCGCGTAAAGTCAGTCTGCCTGCGACCACGGGTGTAACGTCATGCCCGAAACGTCAGTATATAATTAAACGCAAGTTTACGCGATTAAGACCCGTTTGTCTGTAAAATATGTAGTAGTGGTCGTCCATTTAAAAGCGTTAATAGACGTTCGAACATGGTCCACTCCGCACCGCGAGCTTGGTCCGCTCCGTACCAAATTCGATGGTGTGTTCAGCGGTCCGCCGACATTATTATTATTATTGACGGTGCGGTCGGTTCGATGGTTTTCCCACAGGATTTGGTGCGGTCCGCACCAAGTTCGCTCGTGTGGACGGCGCCACCGCACCGTTCAGCGCTAGGTAACTAATTAAAAGTAAACAAACAATTGGTAAATTTTCGGGTATTTATGAAATTTATCGGTTAACCAACCAAATACAAAACCACCTGAAACCTTCACAGACCAAACTGACTTTAACTTACTTAATTTGATAGTGTCGTATTTCCACCTACCCTCAACTGGCTGAAGATTTATTCACGTAAGAAATGGCGTCAGACGAAGAAAACGTGAATATTTTGGAGAAAAGGTTAATCGTGGAAGTATTGGAATTATATAAAGATTTTACGTGTTTGTGGAATTCGTCTCACGACCTATACTGCAATAAAGATGCCCGCAATCAAGCGTTACAAATAATATTAGAAAAATGGAGAACGGGTTACCCACGTGCCACCTTAAGGTGCGTTTAAACCAAAAGAGCATTCGCTGTTCTAGCGCCCGTTCTACGAAATCAACCAATCACGTTTTGTGTACCGGTCGAATTTCGTAGAGTGGGAGGTTAGAACAGCGAATGCTCTTTTAGTTTAACCGCACCTATAGAAGAAGTCAAGAAAAAAATTGAACATCTTAGAGCTGCATATAGGCGTGAACGAAAAAAGGTAGGCAAATCACAAGTAAACAACACACTTTCATATTAATATTTTATTTGCTATATCTAAATAACAGGAACTAATCTAGTTGAAGGACACATTATTATTCATTCATTCGGAAAACAAAATATTTATGATACTCCAATTATTTAGGTACTTATACCTAAAGGTACCTTTTGATATATGTATAATTATAATTTTGAAATGTTTTTTTAATGGAATATAGTAATAGTGGAAAATGTTCAATAGGCTATTATAGTGCTATTATCTATACAGGGTGCTTGCGCGCATTCCAAACTATTTTAATGCTAAATTCCGGACTTCTGCTTATTAATTGGTGTTGTATCGACGATGGTTGCCACAAGTAATGCGATTTTCGCTTTTTTGGATAAAATCGGAGGCATATCGACGTGAACACTGTCTAGTAGCACGAAAAGCACTGGATCGTTTTTGAACGGTGCGATGGTGTGGCGAGTCGAGCGCACGTACGGACCGGACCAAGTTCGCGGTGCGGAGTGGACGAGGGGCCGCACATAGTGTGCCACTAAGAGGGATAGACATAGTCACTTACTACTAAGAAGAAAGTGCCACACAGGCACTTAGTGACGTATTCAACGCATTTGTCTGGCACTTACATTTAGCATCTAATGCACACACACACAAAAAATAGTGGCACAGTGATAAGGACGGACGATTATCGTTTCTTTTCACTTCCACTAGTAAAAAGTTTCATAAGACCATCCCTTTCGTTCTTGCTATTATTATAACGTTGTCAAATCCATATTAATCCTACATTCATGGGAGTGGACCATATTCGAACGTCTATTAACGCTTTAAAGATTTTGAGGACTGCGTCGAGAGAACAAAGCGTAAGAGGACTGAAGTTGTGAGAAAGCACCTTTCACCTTCCGAGCTTGCATTTGCAGCCCAAATGGAGTATCGTGAAGCAGGAGACTTAAAAAGATCTAAATTAATTAAATATATTACAATTGGTCATTCCACTAATGTGAAACAGCATGGGGAAATGCCCGCACAAAAAGCATTGTCTCTTATTGTAGAAAACAACTTTACCAAGCATCAGTATGAGAAAGGCAGCTTTGGAAATGGGATGCAATTTACATCCCAATTATGAGACTATAACTGAGGAGAAGAAAAAGTGTTACCCTCCTGAGTTAATACGTACAGAAACAAAGGCCGAAGTATCGCTCCAAAACCTCCTTAACAAAACTACCGAGCGTTTATTGCTGTCAATTTCCGAAGTGTTGAATAATCTTGACTGTTCTCAAAAGTTAAATTTTCAATTAACATGGAAATGGGGATTAGCCGTATCGCATGCCTCTGAACAATCGCTTCCTAGAAACATAGAATTCCTAATAAGAGAAACTTACAATTGGTTTTCTCATTCCCCTAAGCGCGTCGGTGAATAGCAAGAAATATATGGAACTATAAACTGTGCGAAACACCTTTGAAGATTTTAAAGGTATGTGACATGTGACACGCGCTGGCTGTCAATCGAGCCTGCGGTTCAGAGAATTCTAGGACTATGGAAAGAATTAACTCTCTGCATTGCGGAATTGTTAGAGATGGCTGTTATTCCGCAGATCTTTTGTACTCCATGTATAAAGACAATGCAAATTATTTGTATTTACTATTTTTGAGGAGTATTTTGAGTGATATTCAGACTGCTGTGAAGAGTTTCAAGAGCAAAAATACTAATCCTTTACGACTGCTTAACGTTTCGATAACAGTCTTGCGGTCCACTTGCAATCGAATACTAGTGCCGAATGTAGCTACCACAGACAAAGATTTTTTTAAATATTGACATTGACAGAAACCTTAATGCGGTCGCTTATTTGGGATATCTCTTCGAGTCAGAAGTTACAAAGACATATCTATCACTTTATGCTATCGCAGCAGTCACACGACGGTGCATTGAAATTTGAATTTAACGTGAAATTAGCGAAGGAAATCCAACAAAGATTGCGAAGTTATTTTACTGTACTTGAGCTAATGTCAAAATTGAGTCCTGAAACAATTCTACAGCAAGGAAAAGATAATTCTATTTCATTTTTAGCCGAAGAACTTGGCTACAGTGCCACAGATATTGATAAAGTTATACGACAATGGCACAATATCTGCTTTATTCGATGGACCAACACGAAAGATGTTGTGAAGTTTTGGGTTGAGGTAAATGATCACAGAAATGCTGCAGGGACAAACGAATTTCAAGAACTGGCCAACCTTGCTATATCAGCATTATTATTGCCCCATTCGAATGCTGAAATAGAAAGAATATTCAGTGTTATGAATATTGTTAAAAATAAACTTGGGAATAGACTGGCCAGTCCGCTTCTGAATGCCATAATTTTTATCAGAAATAGATTAAAGGCGCTTTAATGCGTTTAAATTGTTACAATTATGAGTTGTCTCGACATATAATTGAAGCTATTGGTAAAACTTCAAAATATTCGTTAAACTATGTACGTCAACAGAAACGGCAACAATGTCTGAAGATAAAGAAGAAATTGAAGATTTTGAAGAGTACATGTCTGCTGATTTTGAGTTCTAAAATCCGCAGTCAATGGTCAAGGGCTTATTTTGACTGAAAAAACTTTAATTTTTTAAATTAAATAAAGCAATTTTGTCGTACAAATATGCGAGGATTGGAATTTTACTTAATTCAAAACTTCAGAAGTTTGTCTTTCAAACGATATACTTAGCTGAACGGCTACCGAGAATATCGAACTTCAAAAATGTAGCTGTCAAACGGTATGGCCGTCTCTATCACTATACATCCGAATGTTAGAGACAGCGATACTATTTGAGAGCAGCATTTTCGAAGTTCGATCTTCGTTGCGTTTAAAAATTACCCAGTTTGACGTCAATGACTTTAAATTTGATTTAAAGCTTAGATTACCAAAGTCAATTTGAAATTTAGCCAGATTGGGTCTAAAAATTGGGCAATGTAACTAAACGCTATATTAAAAAGAGATGTAGTGTGAGATGCATGTATATTAGTAGTATGTATGTATATTAAAAAGAGATGATAATTGCATCCAATGTTGTGAACAGAAAAACAATTCACCAGAGGTAACTATCATCACTGGGTATCCCACACATGCTGTCGAAAGAGTTTACATAGATTTTGCAGGCAAACTTTTAGGCAAATTTTTTTTCCTCCTAATAGACGCTTTCTCGAAATGCCTTAAAATATACATTTTAGACAAAATTGATACAGACAGCACAATTGAAATATTAGGTAGATGATATTTTGCCAGATTTGGATATCCTAAAGTTTTAGTAAGCTATAATGGTAGCCAATTTACAAATCCAAAATTTGCATATTTCCTTAGACAGCGCCATATAACACATAAGCGGTCAGCTCCTTACCATCCAGCGACTAATGGACAGGCGGAACGCCTAGTACAAATGTTGAAACATAAACTGAAAACATTAGGAGATAGGGACAATGTTCAAGAAAATTTGAATATATTATCAGGTCAGCCTCCGTAGCCTAGTTGGTAGTGACCCTGCCTACGAAGCTGGAGGTTCCGGGTTCGAATCCCGGCGAGGGCATTCTTTGTGTATTTATTTATCACAAATGTTTGTTCCTTGGTCATGGCTGTCTATGTATTTAAGTATCTATATGTATCTATCTATTATATATATCGTCGCCTGGTACCCACATTACAAGCCTTAATTGAGCTTACCGTGGGACTAGGTCGATTTGTGTAAGATGTCCCAAGATATTTATTTATTATTTTATTTATTATACAGCAATGTAGAATCACCCCACACTCCACCACTAAAAGGCCCCCAGCTGAACTGATACTTGCATATCCAGTTAGATCAAAGATTTCACTAATGATGCCAAATTCTAAAACTAACAGTCAGATTAACATTCAAAATCACATGTCATGAAAATAAATAAAAGTGGGTAGTAGCGTTATAACTAGAAATTATATGGGAGTAAAGAAATGGAAATTTGGAGTTTATTTTGAAAGAATAGGAGAATTACATTATGAAATACAGTTAGATTCAGAAGAGAAATGGCGCAGACACTTAAATCAAATCAGACAAATTGGCAGTTACATACCACAACAGTTGGAACACTCCTTTGAAGAATCTATCATGCCAGGGGAAAAGATGCCAGAAAATCCTGTTATAAGTGCTAATAATTCAAGACTGACTGATAACTTAACTAACGCATCTTCTTCTGCGGCGTGTGATAGTAGTAGTAGCAATGATAAGCTATATAATAATAATGATTGTGATTCTAGTAACGAGAGCACTCAAATTGTTGAACAGGGAACCACGGGAGAAGAGTATGTAATTGATAAGGAGAGTGCTCCAGTGGTTACAAGTGATAATACAACTTAGCGAGTATTCTGTTACCTTTAAGTATCTTATTAATAAATCTTCATTGATTTCTCGCAATAATCTTTGATTTAACAGAAATGGAGGGACCTGATTAAGCACGGCTTCTTCCAGTACCCATCAAATGCATACAAAAAACTCCGAACAGTCCTCTAGGGCCTACCGGAAGGCCTAGAAGAAGATCAAATCAAAAAAGAACTAGAAAAGAAAGGCCTCCCCGCTCTAAATATGGCGCGTATGAAAAAAGGCCCCACAAGGGAACCTTTTAACGCGGTAATGGTTGGAGGTTAACCATGGAGAAAAAGGAAGGTAAAAAATCTACGATATCAACAAGGTGGAATCAAAATAGAACCGCCCAGAAAAAAACAGACGCGTGGCACAGTGTCAAAGATGCCAAAAATATGGGCACACGGCCTCATGGTGTGAATGTGCCCCGCATTGCGTAAAATGCGCGGGCAACCACCTAACAAAAGATTGTGACCGGCAAGTTGACCCAGTAAGCGACTCTGTAAAAAGGAGAACCTGGGGAAAATCGCACCCGCAAACTCAGTTCCACAGGGGAACCTGGGGTGAATCCAACCTTCCCCCGCAAAAGCCATCCTACAAAACACTAAATAATATAACCCATCATCATCATCCTTCCCGGTCCATCCTATTCTCAGACCCTCAATTGTCCCCACTCACACTCCCAATCGCAATAGCTAAAAACTGTCCGATTTTTTTCAGTTTTTTACGTCCAATGCCGAAATTCTTTTTTTGTTTTTCTTGTAATATGCATTTTCATACATCTCTATAGGGTATACAAGATACTGAAATTGCAGCTTTGCAACGACTTGCGATTTCTATGAAAAACTTAGATAGCGGACCTCCTGCCTCTCGCGTTTTTATTTTCAATTACAAAGTTTATTGACCTGCTTTTACTCTTTAATGAAAGAATATTAAGTGCGCTATAAGGTACAGTTGCATAAACTACTATTATCTCCGAGAAGACATCGATCGTGTCATGCCAGAAAAGATGTTGTAACGATGGCAACGTGTAAACAATCAAAAATGTTGACACTATTTTGCGGTATAACAAACAGGCACATCAGAAACAACCGGTGTCTTGTCCCCATATAATCACCAAATTAATAATTTAAAAAACCGACTTCAACCGGTTTCTCCAAGATTCCCGATTTGTTTCCATCATTGGTTTCCTCAAATCCTACTTTCTGAATGCAAATTCTTGTAAATGAATGAAAATTACCAAAAGCGCCATACATGTACCTATAACATTTGAAGAGATCCCTCGATTTCTCCAGGATCCCATCATCAGACCCCAACTTGGTGCCAATGGGACCATCTCGGGGTAATACACGTTCGATCACAAAAAGAAATTTTAGAATCGGTTCACTATTCTCGGAGATATCAGGTAACATACATACTACAAAAAAAATTCAGTCGAATTGAGAACCTCCTCCTTTTTTTGAAGTCGGTTAATAATTAAGCAGTATAATAAAAAAATGGGTGGCGTAGACTAAGCCGATATGCTTATCGCGCTGTACAGGATTGGAATGAAGAGCCACAAATGGTACATGAATATATTTTTCCAGCTTCTGGACATCGCAATCAACAACGCTTGGCTAATTCACAGGCACGATTTCATAGAGCGAGGACATAAATCGAGACCACTGAAGCCATTCAGGCAGTATATTGCAAACACCCTGTTGAATTCTAATAAACAAGCAAAAACCAACCAACGCTCGGACATATCTATTGTCCGTATATCAAAACCGGTGGCTCCCAGACCTCCTCAAGAAGCCCGTTTTGATGGCCTGGGCCATTTGCCAAATGATACTTCACAGGGGCGTTGTAAAGTTTGCCAAGCAGGAAAAACCACGATAATTTGCGTGAAATGCAATCAGCGACTGTGTTTGACCTAAAGAAGATATATTATGTTTTATAACTTTCCATACAAATTAGTATTTTATACAATCGTGTTATAATAGAGTTTTTCAGTCGAGTACCGTGTTTAGGCCACGAAGCTTGCTGAGTGGCCTAAGTAAGGTACGAGATTGAAAAACTTGATTGTAACACGATTGTATACAATACTTTTTCTACGAGATAAAAAAAGTAACAAAAAAAATATTATGTGCATATAAGAATTATAAATGTTGTAAGTAGGCACTAGGCACCATTATTTCTACCTCTAACTAGTATCAGATTTCCTTTACACAAGATGATAAAATTGGAAAAAAAAATGTCTGTAGTGGGTTACTCATAAACAAATGCAATACTGATTTGACTAGTAAAAAAAAATCATAAACACTTAATCAAATAATTTATTGAAAATAAATTTATTGAAATAATAAGATAAGCAATTACTCTTTATGATAATGGATATGAAAGTTTTGGATATTATTTCTTGTTATAATCATAGGGGCATTGTGTTTAACAATTTGAGATAGATTAATTTCCTTAGTTGCTGAAGAGGTGGGTGCTTGAGAAACTTGAGACAAAATATTGTCATTGTTCACTGGAGTAAAAGTCGGACTTGGTGGAGGCTGGACATCCATGGGTTGGGCTTGAGTATTCTCTATGGAGTTTAATATGGGTTTTGAAACTTTTAATTTGTTTTCTACAGAGTTATCTATATAACTCTCAGCAACTGCTGTGGAACGCCATCCGCCATGTCACTTTAAGGCAGTGATGTCACCTCCTGCAACAAAATATAAAATAACATTTTAATTTCATAGAACATTTACTTGTCAAAAAGTTCTACAAAAAATATTTTTAAAATAAAAAATAATAATAATGTCCTCCTGACACCCCGCGTCCTTTACAAAGTGCTAAATAGACTACACCGTAAAGTCCGAACAATTTTGAAATGCGTATATCAACAACGGACTACCGACCTATATAAAGTCTTAAATCCTGAGTTTTGGAATTTTCGCACTAAAACAGTACTGGATGCTTATTGGCTTGCAACCAATGGATTTTAACCAATGGCGATAGATTGTCCTTAAGGTTCAATAAGGATTTTGGGCTTAGAGGCCGTCGTTATTTCAACACGTGCGACGGAATTCACAACAATGGAGGCACGTGGTCGACGCCTTAAGTAAATTTCAAAATATTTTTGGTAAAATCAATGGTTACAATGTTGTTTTTTTAATTAATTGTAAACAATAATATTTTCTTTATACATTATATACTATTCTAAAGAAAAAGTGGATAATAAAATAAATAAATCGTCTTAAATATTTTCAACCTATACAAAGGCACTCCGTCCGTTATTTATTAGTCTTAAAACTATACGGAATTAATCACAAATCGCCCTCGGTTGCTATACTAAAAGTAGTGTATGTATTCATTTCAGGGTTACAAGACAGTTAATTAGAATAATTCTGAGTATGGAGACATTAAGATTTCACTGCGAGTACATCTGGAATAGATATAACACGATCTTCGTCATTTCTTGATGAAAGTTTCGTTTTATTATGAAGAATTATGACATACATTTTTTTAATGTGTTGTTTTGTAGATTCGAAGTATTTTGCGGATAATAGACAACAAATATTATTATTGCATATGTGGTGAAATACATATTCTGTGAAATAGAATGATTATTTTGAACATTTTGTTTAATTTATATGCCTTGCCTATTCATGCATAACGCCCTGATGTCCTTCATAAAGTACAAAATATATCCACATAGCAATATGTTAATTACCTCCGTCTAATAATATTTAAAAATATTTGTTTCAGTGAAACATCACAAAATATGTAGTTCGCGTGTTATTCAACTGGCAATGTGTCGGACTTTACAGCTAAAACTATTTAATACTTTGTAAAGTACATCCGTCCATAGGGACAAGTGATTTGATAAAAAGCTTTGGTGTCAGGAGGATATAACTATTTACCAACCCGCATCAACGAGTAGAGTCACAGAGGTCCTCCGGAAACAATGACCTGTGTATAGCTCAGGATTGGGTAACATCAAGTAACTGGCAACAGTTTTTCCTAAATTTCCAAATGTGTTTTGTTAAATACCAATATTCTGATTGGTGCATTTTCCTTTAAAATATTTGATGAAAAAATGTTTATTTTCGCAGCAGGCCTCAAATCCATGTATTTCTTGATTAAATGGTAATATTGACCAGTGACAGTAAAAGTTCTGTCTGTCTTATTTTTAGTATTCAGTACTTTCACTAAGAGGGCTCCATTTAAGTCTATGACATTTTCAAACAGCAGCGAGTACAATTCCTGTCTTCGGCAAGCACCCATTACACCGAAGATGACTGCCG
Organism: Thaumatotibia leucotreta; assembly: GCA_025490895.1. NCBI lineage: Eukaryota > Metazoa > Arthropoda > Insecta > Lepidoptera > Tortricidae > Thaumatotibia > Thaumatotibia leucotreta. The sequence goes on from JALPQI010003442.1 coordinate 16,760, forward strand.
CCTGAAATCAAAAACAATCACTTGATTCAAAGGTTAATTGATGCGAGTTTACACTACCAGCTACCTACATTGATATTTAAACTTTAAAAACTAAGAAAGTTAAATACATCTAATTTAATAATAATATAATGTCTTACTTTGGTCATTAGATACAGCAAATCGGGTGCGTCCTTAACAAACGTGTTGATTTCGGCTGGAGAAATGACGACTTTTTGGTCTTATAACCTTCAGACTTCCTTTTCAAAAAAGCTTGTAATTTCCTGTATTTTGATACGTCTATTTTTTCGTACATGTTTAAACATTTCTTGAAAGTATGCTAATAGGACATTTTCGGAAAAAGAATTTCCAATCCCTTTCTCGGTCCGCCATTCCATAAATTTAGCATAACATTTGTTATACAGACAGAGCCTTGGACTTATGAGGGAGCAATGATAATGTGGCTTCCTCCGCAATATCTGTAATCTCTTGCGGAGTTAAACAACAACTATCGTCACTATCACTACTCATTGTTTTATTTTATTTTGATAAACTCTGTTCTGGCAATGATTTCGAAACAAAACACTACACTCAATAGCGTTGTTGAGTTGTTATGTCAGCAGAGAATTGCCTAGCAACCAACTCAACCAAGTGTCTCTGATTGGCTGATGACGTGACAGATAAAAAAAAATGTGTGTTCAGATGCAGAAAAATTTGCCATGTATCGCAAATTAGTATATAATATGTATGAAGTTCTATTTTTGAAATTATTATAGTTGTCTACAGAGCATTGTAATGAATATTACAGTTCCCCTTCCCCAACAACTGCTGAAAACACAGCAGTTACAGTTTAGTCCGTGGAGTCCTAATTGACAGATTAAAGTCGAAGAGTAGAAAAAACTAAATTATAGATTAATAATATTTGCCAAAGTGCCTAACAGTTAATTCACAATAATCGATAGATTAATACGAGGCCTTATTCAACGACCGGCAGCGTTTTCGACACATTCTGTACCAACTCACAAATTGTCCAGTGTAGTCAAACATAGAATGAAGTTTCGCGAAATACTCAAGATGAACCATTAATTCTCGAAGGCTATGTTTACAAACATAATTTTACTCAAATTGAAACAGCTATGGAAAATTAAAAAGTTTGAAGCAGGAGAAATTCAATGATCCGTCGACGTGTTTCCATAAAAACTAAAATATTTACAATAGCGCCAAAGTCATGTACTGAAAAAAAAAACTAGCAGAAGAGTTTGGGACATCACAGGGACAGAAAAGGAAAGCAAAACAACTTGTAGACCAGTTCGGTATACTGTCTTCTCCGGTTGGATTCGCTCGCCGTTCGCCGCGTTGACCAGCCATTGAGCCAACCGACATTTCGCGCGCAAATTGGCGTAACCTACACGGTTCTGTTGCAATTATTGAATGATTACTTCATACCGCCGTAACGGTGCACGGTGCCGTTGGGGCGGGAAGGTTCTTGAGTGGCGGCCACGTACCGGAAGGCGTAGCGTGGGTAGGCCCCCCACAAGGTGGACCGATGACCTGGTGAAGGTCGCAGGAGTCCGCTGGATGCGGGTGGCGCAGGACCGGTCATTGTGGCAATCTTTGGGGGAGGCCTATGTTCAGCAGTGGACGTCTTTCGGCTGATATGATGATGATGATGATGATGATGACTTCATACCCAAGACGAACATTACATATGAATGCCACAAGTTCTTCACATGCAAACAGGGAGATGAAGAAACGTTAGATGAATTCGTAACCAAATTGAGAGCTAAGAGTCAAACTGTAACTTCGGGTCACAAAGCTTGCTTCAGATACCTTTACACAAAGTTCAAGCGATCAGGTGCCCATGACATCAACCTTATCAACTGCTACACCAACTGCACGATGTATTAGAACCAGTAAGACTGGATTTATAATTTGTATTGACTGTAACTGGTTTTAATAAGTGTGTATCTGTTACAAATTAATGTTTAACCCTTAATCTGAGAGTGTATGACTTAACTGACTGTTTAATACTCTGGCCGTCTGGCAACATCGATAATCAGTTGTCAACAAAATGTCGTGGCGGCGGAAGAGTGTTGCACTTTCTAAGGTAATTATTTACGTTTTTCGTTTTGATTTTCTATTAAACATGCTGTTTTATTTCTTTATTTTGAATACTTACATGTACTGTGCATTATTTTTTACTAAAATCAAACAGTAACTAACAAAACCACTACTATTTCGCTTCAAACTTCTTGTATGACGTGACATACACTGCCAAAGACATAAAAAAGCATGGTCTAATTCACCTGTATGACGTGTCACACACTGCCCAATCCACTAAGATTGATAAATAAATAAATAATAAATAAATATCTTGGGACATCTTACACAAATCGACCTAGTCCCACGGTAAGCTCAATTAAGGCTTGTGATGTGGGTAACAGGCGACGATGTATATAATAGATAGATACATATAGATACTTAAATACATACACAACCATGACCAAGGAGCAAATATTTGTGATAAATAAATACACAAATAATGCCCTCGCCGGGATTTGAACCCGGAACCACCAGCTTCGTAGGCAGGGTCACTACCAACTAGGCTACGGAGGCTGATTGATGTTGTGTTTTATCTGTATGGTGGAGCATACACTGCCAAATAGTGAAAAAAGAACCTTAAAACGTTTATGTATGACACGATATACAAATACATTGCCAAATTTGGGTTTTTAATTTATTTTGTTTTGTTTGAATTTATTCTTTGGTTTGTGGGAATGAGCACCATAGCCTTTTTTCTGTTGCCTACAGCATCAGGTTCAAACGCGTGGTGGACGGTTGCTTGCACTGGTACCGCTGGCAAATGCCGCTTCTTGCACTGATACCTCAGATGATGAACACGAATTGCTGTCTCCTGCACACTCATCTTCTCCAGCACCTTCTATTGCTAGTTCACTAGAAAATATTAACATTTCTGATTCCGATGGTGATGAAAACGTTCGCTTGACGCCAATTATTCAAGACCTTTGTAGAGAGCCTGATAAAGAACTGAACCTAAGCCGAATCCCAATTTTAATTGAGCTTCCATCTCTGACTGGTACTCCTGCATCCGAATGCACGTCTCTCCAGTCTCCTGCTTCTGTCCCCGTAAAAATTTCCGCACCTGCAACCCCAGCTACACCTGCAACATCTGTTTCCCTCTCAGGGTTCATAAGTCCTTTAACTCCACGAGTGTTAAAAAGAAAAAGGAATTCGAGACCACAAGAAACGAGATATGTTATACCTCCCAAAAGAACTCGATAAATACCGAAATTCGTGCTCGTGTACAAGTGGCAAAAGTCTAATTTCGTCATCAAGCCATTATTAAAGAAGACGAAGAGTGGACCGACATTCCGGAACTAAAATCACCGCTGCAATATTTCTACGAGTTTTTCTTGCCAGATATTTTAACAGACATCGTGCAACAGACAAATCTCTACTCAGTTTCTAGTACTGGAAAATCGATCAATGTCACGGAAGAGGACATTCGTGATTTCCTTGCAATCCAAATACTAATGGGAATCGTAAAAATGCCTTCGTACTTAGACTATTGGTCCCAACATCTAAGGTATGATAAAGTAGCCGAATGTTTGACTCTAAAGCGATACCAACACATCCGTCGAAATTTACATTTTGTCGATAATGCTTTTGAAGATACGGATAGGTATTTTAAAGTGAGACCTCTGATCGAAAAAGTTCGAAATAACTGCTTAAAACATGCAGATGAGCGGACTTACAGTGTTGATGAAATGATGATCCCCTATAAGGGGACCAAAGCAGGGAAGAGACGACAATATATGAAAGACAAACCCACCAAATGGGGGTTTAAAAACTACGCCCAAGCAGGTATGTCAGGCATGATTTATGACTTCATATTATATGGAGGTGAGGACAATTTTCGCTATCAATAGTTTACAGAAAAGGAAACTATGATAGCGAAAAGTGTAATGGGATTTGGGGCACAGGTGGTACTGGCATTATGCAAAAGCATTAAAAACAAGCCAGCATTTGTATATTGCGACAATTTCTTCACGAGTCCTGAGCTGTTTTATTTTCTGAGAGAAGATTATGGAATAAGTTAAGCCTACATTAAAATACAGGTCGCTGCATCTTTTTAATATGCTACAACTTTCCAGGGGCCTTTCAGAAAACGTTAAAAACATTATTGACCCAGTGATACAAACAAACGCCTTCTTTGGACATGCCGAAAACCTGTTACTGGCAATGTTGTATAACCCAAGAACTAGCGTTCAGCAGCTGGCAGTAGAGAGGATTATTCGACCAAGAACTTTAAACGTCACAAATGAAAAGATCCGGACTTTCAAACCACCGCAAATTAACTTTTTAGCTGCAGATTATACCGACTTATTAGAGTGGCAAGATATTCATATAACTCCTCCGCCAGTCCTTTCACAATATAGCAATGAAGACCTACTAACAATGTTACTGTTAGGCCGGTGGCATGATAAAAACTACAAATGTGATTTTAGACACGTTAGAATCGTTTTCAGCAGGCTGTAACGCGTTTTCAGGCCGTTTCAGAATGTCCTCTTTCACATACTACAAAATCAAAAATTCACCCCAGATACGGTAGTTTTCATGAACCCTTTCGGGCCTCTCAAATACAAATTGGTATGTAGCTAAATTTCCCATAGGAGTGAAAGAGAAAGCACTATTAGATAGAGACAGCACGAGATAATGTTCTGGAAGGATGTGAACGAGACAGCTATAGAGAGAACATTCTGGACGGGTGTGAAAGAGAGACCTGTAGAAAGAGACAGCGATACTCTAGAATGTTCGCGCACAGGCCCCACCCACCCGACCTGTCTGATCTCCTGATCTCGAACTTTGTAGACTTGAGTGGCTTGTATAAATACCCAGCATGTCCCGGCCGAGTGAGAGTTTCAATCGAGACAGCGAAGAGCTAACTCAGAGCGAAGACTGCGGATCTAACGGCGAGTTTGAGAGTGTAAAAGTGAACCAGTGTGAAGTGTTCAGTGTGTGATTAGTGTTTTAGTTTAGTGTTTGTTCTTTTAATTAGTAATTAAAGTATCAGTTTTAATTAGTGGCTTATTTATACATTTTCTATAGAAAACCCACCCCACGAATGTACCAATACAAACAAATTCACTTCCACCGTGCGAATACCCTTGCCACACGCAAGCAGTTGAAAGAACTGTTAAATTAGTGGTTGAAGCCTCTGAAAGTGTCATAGGAGAACTGGCCAGGGATGGATTAATTAAGAATACCCTGAAATCTCGCACCGCGATGCCCAATTTTGACTCCAAAAAGGACTTCCGGGGTGCCCAAAACTAACGAAATTCTGCTGATGCTGTTGTATTATATTGCGTTGATTTTTGTGTTTTTTCTTAAGAAGTATAGTGTTATGTTTTTCATATATAACTTACTTTGATTTAATTCCTAGTACCAAAAAATATTTTATTTTGCATTATTAGTCATATTAGTACCCTACTCAGAATTAGTGCAAAAATCGGTAAATTTAGATTTATCGAGGGCTGGTAGAGGGCTCAAGATATCAAAACTCCTGAAAACAAATTATGTCATTGAGATACGCATTACAAGCCGCAATGTACCTACGCCACCCTATTGTATATACTTATTAGCTTTATCTTTCAGGTGCAAGACTCGAAACTGGGCATTATGAGGATAAATCTATCCAGCAGGCTTAGCACATGATTGGTGCGACAGTATGTCGCCGCGAGATAGATCTCCCGTCCTTCACTAGCTATATTAAGAAAAGAGGGACGTATAGACTATCTCGCGGCGAGATACTGTCGCGCCAGTCATGTGCTAAGCATACAGGCATGTCTTGACACTGCAGATAAGTCACTACAAGTTCATTCGGTTTATCTAAAGAAAACTGTAGGTATCCACGTTGTAATAAGAAGTAAATTTGGTATCCCAAACCACTTCTACAAAAAAGGTGAACATTGATAGTACACAAACAATGACTGAAGAAAAACCTTCCATATCTGGTAGTACCAGGCGATTAAATGAAGCAACTGAAACATGCTCAATAACACCATCTACATCGAAAGTTTTAACTGCCTTAATAACAGACAGCAGTACATTAGAAGGTGATGCAGAATACCATGCTGAAGTATTAGAACTAAAAACAAAACTGAATTTTAAGTACCTAATCCTCGGACTTCCCGGTACTATCTTGTATTGCAAAAAGCGTGCTATTATCTGATTGAAATTATTAAAAAAAAAAGCAAATATTGTAACAAAATATACTACAAAGCTACGGGATGCCACCGAAAGCATCGCTCGAGCCATCGTGAAGGCGCAACAACGGATAACCGGTGTAAAGTAAACGGTCGCCCAGAGATGGCGCCGTCGGCAAGTTAGATTGTGCTATCGTTTGTCTCCCCGAGAATCATGACTCGTGGCATTGTTAACCTATTTAGTTCGTACTTCCTAGGGATCAATATTGCGCACGCTTAAAGCGTTCACCTTAGTTGAGCTTTCTAAGCGTCTCGGTATTGGTAAATAGCTATTGTCAACTGTATTTGGGTACTTTAACCCCGTTTGGATGCCCCTGCACAGTAGCAGTGGTTTCTTGTGTAACAGTTAGAAGAGTAAAGTCAATATAAGTTAATTTATCTAACAGTCGCGGTTTTCATTTGATTTTCCGGCTCCCCGCCTCCATACAAGTGGCGCCAAACGTGGGACCAGTCTGCGTGACGTCATCGCGAGTCTCCGTGACGTCTCTGCCGTGCTACGCGTCTCGTGACGTCATTAGCTACGACGTATCTACGTTACCTACAACTTAAATGAGTAAAGGAGGCTACGGGAAGTCAGAGTCAAAGACCAAGATTCCAACTTACTATACGCGCTCTGGACGTGTTACGACCATCAAGCGAAAACCATTTACAATACTTTCACCGGAACAATTTGCAAAACTTCTGGAGAAAATGCCTTCTCAACCCCAGCATAGGAGTTCCTTCATAAATTGCCAATACAGTTACGATGGCACTAAAGACCCTGAGGTGCTTGAGCCATTCCTGTCGGCTGTAAATATTTTCAAGCGATCTGCTGACATCGGTGACTAGACAGCACTTAGTGAGTTACCCATTTTGCTGAAAAGTGAAGCTGGAGTTTGGTGGCTTGGCGTGAATAACATCAGTATCACCGTCGTTCGTTAGCTCGTAGCATGTGAGCAAGTACAAACCAAACGGATAGCGTCTGTGCCGCATGTTAGTTGTGTTAGGAATTCGTTTTTTTACCAATGATAAAAGAGCTTCTGGCTGTTTTTCTCTTTCAGAAAACAGAATATGCCCAGATTGCCTAAATTTATTAGATGACAATATGATAAGAGAATTGTTTCTTTCTATTGGCGACAGTGCTGTATTTAAAAAAAAAATGGACAATTGGAAGTTAATTGCTGATGGACAGGTGAGCTAACGCTTTTACTAAATCTTGCAGTGATACAAGAAAATTATGTTCTTCTAACATTTAAATTCAGAAAATAAAATATTGGATGTGAAATAATTGTACTCAGGAATAAAAGACACATAAACCAACCTATGAATGGTGGCTAGAAAAGCTACAAATTAAAGACAATATTTGTAAGTCAATGTATGCCAAAACTTTTCCTTGACCTTTCTAGCCATTAAACTTACAAAATTGAATTATTTAGTATCAACATTTTTTTGTTTTGCCCACATCCTGTATGTAATCTAAATTCTGTAAATACCAATCTTAATGAAACTAATGAACTTCAAAGTTAGGGACGGTATTCAGATTTTTTTCACCTAGTAGATGGGTGAATATTAAAAATGTCTTTGCCCACAGCAGCCATCTTAGACGCGGGAAAATTGTGAGTTTCAAATGACTCTCAATTATTTAATTAATTATAGCTGTTTAAACCGTGCAAGTGACGTATTTTGTGGTAAAGCGATAAAACAATATCGTTCAAGGATTCGCTTTTTATTTTTGAAGGGGTAACTGCATGATGACATAAAAAATGAGTGATGTCGCGTGCATGGCGATGCTTCATCTTCAATTGCCACAATAAAGAGATGGTATAATGAGTTCCGAAATGGCAGCACATCTATGTTTGATGAGGCCCGCCCAGGACGTCCATATGAGGTTACCACGGAGGAAAACATTAAGAAAGTCCGTGAAATGTTGATGAACCATGGCAAACTGAAGTCGAGGGAGGTAGCTGGGTTGTGTAGCTTGTCATTTGAGCGTGTACATAACATCACGGCATTCATATACGTTCACTAACTGATGGAAACGAGAAGAATCGTGTGGCAGCTTCTAAGGAGTATTTGGCACTATTAAGGCGTAAACCGAAATACTTTTTTATCCGTTACGTTACCGTGGATGAAACGTGGATCCACCACTATACTTCCGAAACTAAATAACAGTCGAAAAAGTGGACGTGTCCCGGAGAAAGTGCTCCCAAAAAAAGCAAAAACGGTTCCGTCGGCCGGGCAGGTGATGGCGACTGTCTTTTGGAATTTCCAAGGAATTATCCACATAGAGTACATAGACTATTTTCCGAAGGAAAAAATATCACGGGGCAATATTACTCTGATTTGTTGTCTCTTTTTCTTGAAGAATCAAAGAAAAAGTGGCCCCGTTCAGCCTTCAAAAAAGTTCTGTTTGGCCAAAACATTGCCGGCCCAAACAACTCACATTGTCCAGGCCAAAATGGATCAATTGGGCTACAAAATACAGATACAGCCACATGCTCCTTATTCCCCGGACTTGGCTCCGTGCGACTTTTTATTGTTCCCAGACATGAAGATAAGATAAGATCAGATATGATAAGATAAGATGAGATTTATTCATTGAATTTTTGGCTCAGAGGCAAACGCTTCATGTCAAATGAACAGGTCATAGAGGCCATGGAGGGGTACTTTGCAGAGTTCCCGAAGACATATTTCATTGAAAGGTTAAAAAAGTTAGAGACGTGTTGGTAAAAGTGTAAATGTTTGGGTTTGGTTTGGTTTGGTTTGGCCCGCCGCTCGCCGCGTTGAGTGCACGCTTGCGCTCCGCGACCGCTCTAGCGATACCGTTATTCGCGCCAAAACTCCGCCGCGTCGAGCCCTGCTCCGCGTGCCTTTTCGATATGTGTGGTGTGATGTGCCGTATTAAAAATCGTGAAAGACATTGACTTAAACTAAACCAAGTGAGTGATACGCTCAAAGTGCAAAATAAAAGCGTACTCGTGCTGACTGTGAGATAGTGACTCTTTACCATAACAGTTATGAGTGAGAATGACCTCCAAAACACAAACAACCAAAGGGACATAAATAATTATACTGTCCTAGTACGAGCGGGAGCACCCGGTGCCTCCCAAATGGATACCCCCCCTTCCCCCTACCATCCCCCTTGGCCCAAGGGGCTGGGGAGGAGCCCTCCGAGCCGCAGCAGAGACTACTCGAGTTTCTAATAGCTCGCTATCTGGCAGTAGTAGCCGCATACTACAAAAACGATAAGATTATATCATAAAAATAGAGAGCGTGGACTTTGATATCGACGAGGTCTGTGAAATGGCCTTTAAGATGTCACAGGCCACAACTACCGCAGAACGCATTCAGGTACTGGCGGATCACGACAATCTCATTAAAAAGCTGAAAACCTTTAACCTCAAGCAAAAATGGCTGTGCAACCCATGAGGACCTGCAGGCTGAAGCCAAAATAGCTCAATATAGGTTTCTACAACATAAACGGAATCAGAGACAAAAGAGACGAACTCTCCTGCGCCATAAAGGACCTCCAGTTGGACGTCCTTCTGGTTCAGGAGACCTTCCTTAAACCTTCCCACAGGAATCCAAACATCACGAATTATAAAATAGTCAGGAACGACAGAATAGGGACCCAAAAAGGGGGTACCCTAATATATTACAGAAACGAATTACACTGCTCCCCTATAGTTTTACCACAACTAATTAACCTTGAAGCTTCAGCCTGCAGGATCGCCCTCACCGGCCATAGACCAATCACAATCATCTCAGCGTATCAGCCTGTCTCGAAGGAGCTGCACCTTGCAGACCTAGATGCCGTGTTTGGCGTTGATGACTCAGTCATTTTGGCTGGGGACCTCAACGCCAAGCACGAACAGTGGAACTGCAGGGTGAGCAACCCTAAGGGCAGACTGCTCCACCAGTACCTGAACAGCCCAGACACGGTCATCGATATCATCGCCCTACTTGAACCCACCCATTTCAATGTAGTACCCGACTGCCTCCCAGACATTCTAGACTTCGCACTATTAAAAGGATCCTCCATGAACATCAGGGCAATTGAGGTTGTACATCTCTTAGACTCAGACCACAGACCAGTCGTCCTGAGGCTGCCCCCCCCCCGCACCGACCCAGACGACACCAAACAAGTGGTTAACTGGGTCGATGTGGGGAAGGAACTGGCCAGGGACGACTGCCCCCTCCTGCAAATTCAGATTCCCCCCACCCCAACTAGAGAACAGTTAGACGAAACCGTACTAATACTACAGACAGACAGACTGACAACAGACATCGTGACATTTCTCAAATTCTCCCTCCAACACAGACATGACTTACCTACCGACAGACGATAACTCGCTTTCCCTCACATATATTTCTCATAAACTTAAAGACCTATGGGCCTTAAGCCCTAGGCTACCAACTTTTCCCCCTGGGCGCCCCTTCGGGGCACCCAGGCGTCAAATTGGACGAGTGGTGGAGACACCCTCTCCAAACTCGTCTCAAATAAAAAAAAAGTAAATGTTTGGAAGGAAGGAGATAACGTTGATCATGTGTAGGTTCACTTCTTATCAAACCACCCTCGTAGATGTACAAGTGGACATGCTACAAAAAAACACCGCTCTCCATTAACTAAAATAACAAACATGGAGTTATTCCAAACATTGATGAACACCGCACAAAATGAGACAGAATTAGTAATTCCTTTAGAAGGCAATACAATAAAGAAAGTCATTCCTGTAGTGGCAATACCATCATCTGCATCATCAACAGGTTCTGGCAGTGCCCCAAGTTTTAATAAATATAAGGTAGGGTCGGGTAGGTAACGGTCTAGGGCAGTTCTCCGGAAGGGCCATTTTTTGTGTTCCTACTAATAACTTTTAATCGTTGCAATATTTACGCATACTCTCATTTTTTAAAAATACTACATTAATCAATAGAAAACCTATTAGAACCGTTTCAAGATCGAGCTTCTTAATAAATAGTTATCCGATAAAAAGTTGAAAAATCGTCCGTTTTTTGCAAGGGAAAAACATGTTACTCATCCTATATCTTTATTAAGTTCCAAACTGCAACTAAACATCAAGAAAAACTCATACACACGTCTTCATTAATATACACTTCACAAACTGAAAATCCGGCGGACGAGTGACACGTGCAACGTTGCGGCAAGGTAAGGCGCCAAACATACTTCTTCCAGTTTTGTCAATTTTGTCGTCATTGTTATTATAGTGCATACATTAGTAAATATGCATTGTACAGTCAAGTGCAAAAATAAGTATCGAAAGAATCCGTTCATAAATATGTTACGACGTTCTTATTACACAGAATTAGAGTGCACTGAGACATATTTTTGAACGTTTTTGTATACCCCTTATTTTGTCTTCGACTGTAATAAAGTAACTTCTCTTTGATATTGAAGCCAATCTAGGTTTAATTGTGTTACGATGCGTTCTTTTAGCGTACTTTCAAATAAAAACTTGTTTCGACAGGTTTTATAATTTTTGTCATTGTCGGCTGCGTCATTGTAGGCGAAATTAAGAGAGATGACAATGACACCTGTAGACTACAATGATAAATCTCAGAGCCTACAATGATAACTGCGTCCCACAATGATGTTGATGTATAAAAATAATCATAAAATTACTTAAGAAATGTGAAACAAAAGTGATTAATTTAAGGCAATAGGCATATTAGCCGGGATAGTTAAAAAAAAGTGCTTTTAAATGTGACATTATCTGGGAAAAGGGACTTTATTGTCGGTGGCGCTGTAGGGTTGTAAAAAGTACTATTTTACTAATTGTATATTTATTTTGTTTACGGTGTTAATGAAGATACTAGAAAGAGATGAATCTCATATATTATGTCATTATTATTGACACTAATCGGTATGATGCCGATGTCAAATACTTTATTGATATATTAGAACACTTTCATGTCATATTTGCCACATCGCGCGGAGGGGTTTGTAAGGCGTTATGTGAAGATTCAGAAAGCTTGAAATTGTATACAATAATAAATAAATAAATATCTTGGGACATCTTACACAAATCAACCTAGTCACATCACAAGCAATTTTAGATTGCATTTAACAGCTTGCCGGTATCTGATACGATTCATGTAACGTTAGGTTATTTTCATGTTTTGTTTTGCTCTGTTCTGTCAAACATTAGTACGTGTTTACGAAGTGCGTTAAAACCAAATTAAATGCACATCACGCAAAAAAACGTAAATATTTTTGGATTAAAGTGTCAATTTATTGAATCTGTAACCGTTTTTTAAACCTATGTAAATGAAGTATTATTATTATTATTAGTACTTCATTAATTTTGATGCACATTAATTTTAATCTCTGATGTAGTTTGGAACGCATCTATGACAGCCAATGACAGATGACAGCTGACAGTTGAGAGGTGACTGGCCTTTGTTCGAAACTGCATTGTAATGCTAATTATTGGATTTCGAGAGATACACATGTAACAAATAGCTTTAATGTTGTTTCTCTTTACAGGTATTGTATTAATATAATATGTCAGTGCTAAAGTTAAGTTCTTAGATTTAAATAATTAATAAAACTTCTCTTTACAGAGCAACGCAACTGTCTTTGTTTCACAACCAAACTTGTGTTGAACACACATTATAAAACAACATTTCCGGCTATTACTGGTGATTAATATGACCAAACTCAGGTTCGAGTTTGTTGTGAAAGCAAGTGCAGAAGACCAAAAGACTAGCATAATTTGCATAACCTCAATTACGGACGAAGATAAAAATGTGTACTTAATTCCGGAACAATACCAACCTGTGAAGTTGCATGACATGATATTGAACACACAAGCCTATCTTGCAGTCAAAAATACTTTACAACGGAGACATGACAGAAGGAAGGTTTGGATATCAATGACAACTGAGTTGCTGACTACCTACATGGATGCTGATGGAAATATGAAGTTTAAGGGATTTTTGCTGGAGGAATCTACACCGGTGACTAAAGAGCAGGCTTCAACCACAGGAGTTTCTGAAGAAGCTTTGTCAAAAATATTAGAAAATTTGGCTGATTTTAAAAGGCAGTAGATTGAAAACTCAGAAAATAAGGAATTTAAGAGAGCAGTTTGTTATGGAAAAGTTTACAAGAAAAACTTCTAGTGCTTTCTGTAGTTTAATTAATACTTATCAAATAAACGATTCTCATATTTTTTGTTCCACTTTTTGCCGCATTTAAAACTTTGCCTTTTAAAATTTTACTCCAACAAACTTTGTAAACGCAATCTTTCAACGGTGACGTAACGTGAGGTGTCAAACTACTAGATTGTCTAGATTTCACAAACAGAGATAAAAAGAGTACGCAGTGGTTTTTGAGCGAATGTCCCAAGGGGCCCTGTCATGACTATGGGTCATTGACTCATGCTGAATACAAAACAAACATTCCTTCAGTCTCGTTGTTTTATGTGTCATGTTACTATTGTCAGTTCTAACGTCAATGTTGGTTTAACGAGTAAAATATGACGGGAAGTGCCTGTGATGATAGTTGATTACGGAAGCCGCGGTAAAAATGTAATAATATGTGTATCCTTGTAGGATTTAGTGCGTCAACGGCTGAATGTGTTTGTGGTTAGACTTAAGAGCAAGAATGCCGTGCGACAAATTTGGTATTTGTAGGATTATTGTGTGTAAAAATAGTGAATGGCTGAATGTTTTTGTGATTAGACTTATGAGGACGAATGCTGCGTGCGGGACTAAATGTGGTATTTGTAGGCTGAGATTTCTGCATGGTGGAATATTTTTGTGATGGAACTGAGAGACAAAATGTATTTGTGGTGACTGGTAGTGTGATATGATTTGTCATGAGTACATGGAAGAGAGTAGAGGATTGAAGTAAGACAATTTTCTGAACAGATTTGCAAGAATGGTTGTTCTTAACTATATGGACGTCGATAAATATTTGACAAAAATGGATTTCCACAATTATATAATTCACAAGCAAATGGCCGTGGCAAACTACACACTTCTTGAGATCATGGACATGTTTTGGTTGTGACAGAGTTGATGATTTATCACGTATGCCATTTCATAGTTAATATGACCACTCAATATGCAAGAACCCTTTTAATGTGTCCTTCTTTTTGGTGTCAGTTTTGTGATACCACAATATATGAACATTACGCAGAAGATGAATGCGACAATAATCATATAATTATAAATATAATAAAATAACTACGAAGCCGTCTTTAAGTAAGTTATTAATAAATTATTATATTCTAACATTTGAAACGCTTATATATTTTTATTTCCCATAAATGTTAACGTAAGTGAAGCATATTTTTTTCAGATATTTCCGATGCAATTCACTAATCATGCGTACATAACATATAAAAGAAAAACCACTCCGAAATATACACAAGAAGACCTAATTAAGGCAGTGCAGGATGTTAAAACCAAAAAATTAAATTCATACCCAGCGTCAAAATTGTATGTACAATATTCCTCGTACAACAAAGTCGATAGAATTTCGAAACGAAGAGGAGCGATAAAGCAAACTCTATGAAGGCCCACAGTAATAGATAAAGAAAATGAACAGAGGCTTGCAGCTGGTAGACGAGGCAAGATGGTTGGCCATCTCATTCGACATGATGACTTTTTGAAGAACATTATAGAAGGAAAAGTGGATGGAAAGAGAGGAAGGGGAAGACTAAGAATAAGATACATTGACCAAATAAAGGAGAAGGCGGGCGTCATGTCGTATGAGGAGGTGAAGAGGACTGCTGAGGACAGAGGGGTGTGGAGACAGCTGCATATGGCTACACCGACAAGAGCTCAGAGCTCTTAAATTGAAAGAAGAATAAGCCAGTAATATTATAACTAACTTCTTATGATTATGACATATTAACTATCCATGATCTATATTAAATGCTGCCACGGAACTCGTCCTTCGGGAGATTGAAAATAAGTTGCAAACATATTACGAGTTTCAAAAGCAGATGCCGAAGATTCCCTTATATCTTCTGGAAGTGTACTTAGGAATCTCTGTTCATCATCATTATTGGCTGAACTCTGCCTTGTGTTGACTTCATCATCGGACGTTATATTATAACACCGCATGACATTGTGTAAAATACACGTCGCAAAGACCACAATATCAACATATTTTGGGTTTAAATGCAAATTCTTATTATAAATTCCAAATTTTTGATATAACATGCCGAACGCGTTTTCAACTACTCTGCGAGCTCGTGATAAGCGATTATTGTATATTCTTTCCTTTTCTGAAATGCCACTTGCACGAGGATATGGTCGCAATAAATTCCTTTTTAACGGAAACGCTTCGTCGGCTACAAAAACATGTGGCATTATTATTTCAGTACCAGGTAATGGTGTGTCAGTTGGAATATTAAATGTATATGTGCGCTTTTCTCGTAACTTCCTGCCTCGCACAGCTAAACTTTGGAACGAATTGTCACAAGCGGTGTTTCCGGACCGATACGACCTTCAAACCTTCAAGAAAAGAGCGTACTCCCACCTTAAAGGCCGGCAACGCATTTGCGACGCCTCTGGTGTTGCGGATGTCCATGGGCGACGTTAATCGTTTTCCATCAGGCGATTCGTCTGTTCGTTTGCCACCTATAGCATAAAAAAAAAAAGTATTCATTTCAATAGCTCTTCCTAATCTTGACGATGCCAAAATTCCGCCATCACTATTTCTGCCATAGGCCCCTATATCAACAGCTATAAATCTGTATTTATCATCGACGATAGCCATGAGGACGATAGAGAAGTGTTTTTATAATTAAAAAATAGCGAGCCACTGCTGGGAGGGGCAATTATATTTACATGTTTGCCGTCGATGGCACCTATACAGTTTGGAAAATTCCATTTTTTATTGAAACCATCTGCGATTCTTTTCCAGTCTTCAGTAGTAGGTGTGGGCATGAACTTCCCCTTCATTTTATTTATAATCGCATTGCACACATCTTTTAATATCGACCGGATGGTACTTTCGCCTAACCTAAAGCTTGAACTCATAGTCCTAAATGAACAGCCACTAATCAAGTACCTGAAACCACCAATTTTTCTTTATATTTATATTAATTTTGTTACAGCTTCAGAATGTAAGAAGATATGGCAAAACTTAAGGGAATATCATAGAAGAGCCATTAAAAAGAAAGCAACTAAAAGTGGTCAGGGTGCTACTACTAATAAAAAATGGCAATATGAAACTGAAATGTCCTTTTTATTACCACATTATAAAGAACGGCCTACATTGACGTCAGTGGACAACACAGATGATGGTGATGATGAAAATAGCTTATCTGCTGCCGTAATTCTTACCGATTTGACTAATAATGAAGAATCTCAAAACTCGTCAATTACCTCGGAGCGTCCAGAATCTTCGGTGTCTATGTACGAATCATCTAAATCAGTGTTTTCTGACATCCCAAAAACGACAAAACGAAAGAAATTGCAAGAAACAAGTGCGTCGGCAGTCTTAATGGAATATTTATTAAAAAACAAAAAAGATGAAGATGGAAAGCAGAATGACGAAATGGATAATTTTTTTTAAGTATTTCTAGCACAGTAAAAAAATTATCTGCCTATAATCAAGCAATTTTAAAGTCAAGAATTTTTAATTTAGTTTCGGAAGCTGAAATACAAGAACTGCAAAATAATCGAAACTATGACTATGATTTTTTTGCACCAGGAACTTCTGGCTACACAACTCAAAACATAAATGCAGGTACTACCGGTAGCACCCCTAGCACCCAACAGCAAAATACAACCCCAATGGAAGAATCGAGGGTTGATGGCTCTTCTCAACACAACTAAAGTAAAATAGCTTTGCTTTGATTTGATTTATCCTTTAACTTGATATATAAATAAATACATATAACTCTATAAAAACATTCTTATTGCTTACCTTAATGTCACTGCCAGCTTTTCTTCCGGTGATACAGCTTCTCTAAATCGCGTGCTTTTTTTATAGATGTCGTCCTCAATAACATTAAGTATATAATAAAACAAGTTTCTCGGCATACGGAAATAGATATAGAATTTTTCTTCGTCATCTAGCAGACGTCTCCGGATATTCCAATATTCCCCTTCTGATTTCCTTTGTCGCAACATATCATGTACAAAATATCTTTTTTTCCTTCGGTTTCGTTCATTTTCATTATCGAGTATTATAGCTATAATCGCCAGTTCACTGAATGTAAAGTTCGACATTTCATAAGCAACACGACTTATTTCGACAAAATTCAACTGAAAACTGAGGTTATTAGACGAGGTGTTTGTTGAATACGCATTGCCCACTCGTTGACACCGCGTTGCCCACTCGTTGACACCGCGTTGTCCACTCGTTGACACCGCGTTGTCCACTAGTGACCATTGGGTGGATCAACTAGTTGACTACTCATCGTGAGTGTGAGTAGAGTTGGTGCCGGGTTGGCGTCGAGTTGTTATAGTGAGCGAAGACCTTTAAGGGACCACTTAAAATCTTTGCACCCTAATGACTATACATCACTGAGGATGATGAGGACGAGGAGCACTCAGCTTCCTTTTTCTCAGTTTCAAACTTCCACTGAGAAATAGGCTAGACGGTGATAAAGCCGCAAAACTAATGTTTTTGAATTACAATTTAATACTCTTATGCCCGTTTTCACCGACATCCCGTAATATAAATAAACTGTCACTTAGCTAAGAGAGACTTAAGTTAAGGCTTCCCTTAAATCGACTCCCTACTTAAATTTTGTTTCACCAACGTAAGTGTAACTTAACTAGGGGCTTCTTTGCTAAGTAACACTTTTTTTTTCTAAATTTACCGTAAAAGTTCCGGTGATTACCGATTTATTTAATTTTATTAGAAATATTGAAATAATAAATAAATAAACTATTCTAGGCACTTTATTATAGTTATTTATCCCTAAATTGTCCAAGTTTATTCAAATATTCGTAAATAAATGGAATACAATAATTGCGGAGTTTTGGCTGAATACTTATTTCCGTTGTTTAAAAAGTAAACGTCAACTCGCTGTCAGTTGTCAGTGTCAGTAATTCAGTAAATATCAAAGATATTATAATCAAACAAGATTGTGCACCATTAAATAAATGCAATGTTAATTTCGATTCTATGCTGTGAGAATAAAGATTACTTTAAAATGCCAATACGTTTTACGGAAAATCGAGCCTATTGAGAAGTATCTATTATGGAATGCGTCCTTGTCTAATAGTTTGCCATCATAAAAAAAAACCTTTGTGGTACGACTTAACCCTCTGTACAACTTAAGCAAAGTGTATATTTCGTCTTCCTTTCAAAATATTTATTAATTTGAAGGAATGTTAAGGTAATATTAATAATGTCTCTATCAATTCTTTAATTTCAAACTATGGCAAACCACTTGTTTTATGGAAAAGTCGGTGTTATGGTAGATTTAATTATAATAAATATGCAACACTTGGTGCCTAGGTAGTAGGTACCTATCACCAATATGGGGATGGCGACTTATTATTTTTTGTGTGTGACTGACTGTTGTAATGGTTTTTTTTAAATTAGCCCGCAAAAATTGCGATTTTTTTAAAGTAAAAATGGTTCTCACGTGTTGCGTGGATGCAAAAGCGAATCATACAAAGGTAGCGGTGTATCTTTCCATAAGTAAGTATTTAGTCAAAGTTTTATTGTTGTATTAAGTAGGGTGTCCATGCCGCTTGTCGTCTAAAGACTGGAATCTACTTTCCAACTTAACTCAAACTTTAATAAATGACTGTTTCAGATTTCCTAAAGATGAAGAAATTAAAAAAAGTTGGCTTAACGTCATACCTGGAAAAATCACGAAATACTCAGCAGTTTGCAGCTTACATTTTACAGTTGAAGACTTCGCAACCCATCCTGCCGCATCAAGAACTTTGAAAGTGAAGGCTATACCTTCCATCTTTCCCGTTGTAAGTATTCACAAATGGGTGTAATAGTAGTAACGGTGTATTTATAGTACATTGTGTATTTAGGGCGGTAAGTAAGAATTTGCGAGTGAACGAGTGTGAAAGTAAAGCCCAAGCCGAAGGCGCGGGCTTTACTTCACACGAGTTCATAATTCTTGTACCGCCCGTGGTACACACAATGTTACAATAAACCAATATATTTTCACAAAACTACTCTAAAATGGTCGAAATCAGGGATGACTTAATTTCATCATTTTCAGAAACAAAAATCTCGGCGCGGCGCGCCCGGTGCGCCGGACCGCGCTAGTGCGACGTTATTTATTATTTATTATTATTTATTTATTAAAACAAAAGTTTACATGACATTACAGTAGAACACCAATGCGTCATGAAACTAAAATTATACAATACAAATACAAAAATAGAATATAGAAATAGAAAAACACATTAATTAGATTTAGGCGACACAACTGCGTGGCTCCGTTGCGTCGTCTGAGCTGGCGTCGTAGGGTTCGGCAGGTTGCCCCGAAACCGCCGAAACACGACGCCCTTCGGCCAGAAGTCCGGACTCGCGATAGTGTCTTGAAGCGGCCGCGGCACGCGCACCACAAACGAGCTGAAGTGCAGTTATGTTGTATGAAAATCCTTAACGGCCTACTAGGACGTAATGACGCACCTACGGCGCGCATCACCGCAGCGTATTGGCGCACTTACCGAATAGGTGTGATGAAAAAAGTGTTATTAAATAGAGGTGACTAAAAATAACTGTGCCATAGTGAAATTCGTCAAAAAATAATATTATCATGTTATTATATCTATGTATACTAATTACTAATATACTATAGAGGAAATAATATTTAATTACTTGTTTGAATTAAATAGTAATCTCTGAAAAAATAGACAAGTTCAAAAATTTAGACTAGGGGTGCTAGTGAGAATCTTTGCATCGCCAATAGTATAAATTGCAATGTTAATGCAAAAATATAATAATAATTTTATTTCTTTCAGTTAGTATCGGAAAATAAAAGAGTGAACATAATTAGTTTCATTACAATCTCTTAAGATATGTTACAAAATCCCGGAACGTCATCTGAACCTCCATTAAAGAAGATGAAATTTCAACATGGTGTAGGCACACAAACGGCAGAAACAGTAAATACTCCAAGGAAGAAGAAACTACGGCGTGAAATTAAGATTTTATCTCAAAAGCTTAAACGGCGGGATGCAACAATCAATAGTTTGAAATCTTTAATGGGTATAATTAAAAAAAAGTGTGATAATTATGACGAGGTAAAAAATATGGTTCAATTGAATTTTGAAAATATTCATTTAACATTAAACAAGAATAAGTCAAGTCGAGGTGTAAGATACAATGATGACGTTAAATCATTTGCTTTGTCTTTATATTTTTATTCGGGCAAGGCATATAAGTTTTTAAGAAACCATATTTCGCTTCCTCATCCTGCAACATTGCGTCGCATTCTATCAACCCACGATTGTAATGTGGGTTTCATGACAGAAGTTTTAAATTTTCTTGAAAAAAAGGTTTCTGAAAATCCTAATTACCGGGATGTTGTAGCGTTATTATTTGATTCAATGCATATTAAATCTGATGTTGTATATGATACCGCGAAAGACAAATTTTGGGGACACATTGATTTTGGTGGTGTTGTGCCCGATGACCCAGAAAAAACTGCAACTGAAGCATTGGTGTTTCAAATTGTTTCTTTAAAGGATAAACTAAAATGTCCAATTGCTTATTTTTTTGTTGACAAAATATTAGCATCGGTACAAGCAAAACTTGTACAAACAGCTATTCGTAAACTGGTAGATACTGGTATAGTAGTCCGATCTTTAACAGCAGATGGAACTTCTGTAAATACCAAGTCATTCGAGTTATTAGGTTGTTCTTTCGAATTTCCTCATATGAAGACTTACTTTAACCATCCCTCAGAATCCGTCAAAGTGTACTGTATTCTAGACCCTGCCCACATGATCAAGTTGGCTAGAAACGTTTTTGCTGAAACATCAATGTCTTCAGAAAGTGGCGATATAAATTTTGAATTTGTCAAAATATTACATGCTTTGCAGGAAGAAGAAGGTCTTAAGTTGGCGAACAAAATCAGTAAGACGCACGTACATTTTTACGGTAAAAAAATGAATGTACGGTTAGCCGTACAAGTTTTGAGCAGTTCAGTTGCAAACGCCATCGAATTTTTAAAATGCAGTAATCATCCAGATTTTCTTGGCAGTGAAGCTACTATTGAGTACTTAAGAATTCTGGATAGAATTTTTGACATGTTCAATTGTAAAAATCCCTTCGGCACTGGTTTTAAATCACCTATGTGCAAAGAAAATAAAGAAATCTGGGTTAATGTGTTACATGATACAAGGGATTATTTGTTTAAATTAAAAGTGAATTGACAGAACATTTTATCTCACAGGCGAAGAACGCCCGCTATCGGGCTGATAGTTGACACGTTAAGTTTCGAAGGTTTAGCTGCGGATCTCTTAGATAAAAACCCATACTTCTTAACGTACAAATGCTCTCAGACCTAGACCTAGATATGTTATTCTCATGTATAAGAGCTAGAGGTGGCCGTAATGATAATCCGGACGCTCTACAGTTGAGATATACGATGCGGAAACTACTGTTCCGAAATAGTGTTAAGCCAAGTATTAACGCAAATTGCACGGAATCAAATTACGAAACAACACCTATTCTCGAGTTTAGTAGTACAAAACGTGACCTAAAAACTTTTTTTCTCGGCATTTCACAATCTAGTGATGTCGATGAAGAAAATCACATACACATGCTGATGAATCAGGCAAATAATATTACTGTGTCGGATTTTAAAAATAACATACTTTATTATATTTCAGGATACATAATTAATAAAATGCTCGACAAAATAACTTGTCAGCATTGCCGAGCTATAGTAGATATCTATAGTAGGTAGATATTATCGTATATAGTAGATATCTGTGAATTTTCTTCATTTAGTAACTTAAAATGCCAAACACTACATCCCTTCCTTATTATACTTTTATTTTAATGAAATCAACATTGCTGTTACATAAAATCTAACCAAAAATCTACAGAAATTATGAGAGCCTTTGAACATCCATTCGCTTTAATTTGACGATAGATTATCTTCCTCTTCACTTCTCTGATCTTGTTCGTCTTCGTTTCTCACTTTCCATTCCCCTTCTACCCTTTTCAAATGGATCACATTCCGTCTCAGCGTTTGCCCAGTTTCCTCATTTCTCACAAGCATAAAATTACTAAAATATGTCTCAAAATTTGTTTTCGAAGTGGTCAAGTACGCTGAAACACTTTTTAGCACTACATTGCATTCAAATGAAATTTGGAAAAATTAGCTAAAGAACAAGTTAATACTTACCGCAATTCGTCATTTCTATCCACAATTTAATGATATATTTATTCCCCGACATCCAGTTCTGTCTATAAGATGTGAAAATAGGCATGAAACAGAACTCATTAAGTGTATAACATCCAAATATTTTAACTTAAGGTTAAAAACGTACGCAAAAAACGAAACGTTAAAATTGATTGCACATAAAGCTACCTTGCGTCAAAAATTACGCAAAACAATTTCGTTTAGCAATGTATTAAATTAATAAACAGATTTTATAACTGCATTGTATATTGTCTTTCACTTCTTTCTTGGGCTTACCTTCACTACCCACTAAATAATAAATAGAAAGCTAATAGGACTAGCACAAACTTTTCGAAGTGTCTTTGTATCGTACGTAAGAAATTTTAATTGGGAACTTACTTCTGTTTTCATACAAAATTGCTCACGATACGATCACTTGAAACTAAGTTTGGCTTACAATAAAATTGTATTCGATAAACTTAATCGTGTGGTCACCCTATTAGAGTAGGACGCACACCATAAAAGCGCTATCTCGCTCGGCTCGAATGCAACTTATAAGTGTGCAATCTTGTTTTATATGTCGGAGACATGCTTCAGTTGGCGCAGACGTGTACGACATGTCAAGTCGTTGAACGTCGGAATAGTGCTATTTACATTGAGAATAGTCTTATTTGCAATGTTTACATTGAATTTGTTAAGAGTTATAAAATGTAGAAAACGATAAGCAATGTTTTGCTTGAGATGTTCTTCGCTTGGTCCATGCAGGTAGACATTAAACGTCATGTTGATATCTACCCGCCTATGAAGCAGGTAGTTTGGAGCTAACATTATAAAAGGTCACTAGCGCAGTGTTCAGGGATTCATTCTTGATTTAGACTTGGAATAAAGCATTCCAGGGTTGAGTAAATGATGCATGGACGCAAGCTTATAACTCTCCAGTCGTTTTCTATCAGTATAGTTTAAAGTGTTGTAAATAGTCTTGTTTTAAGTGTGTACTTGTTGTGATTATTTAAAGTTTGGAAAATGTAAGACCGTCTGAGTTTCTTGCTGGTTCTTCTCATGACAGAGGTTTATCTTTTGCGAATCAGTGTAGTATAATAAAAGATCGTAATTTTCCTTGTGTTTAATCATGTTCGTCCATGCATAGTATACACCTTTGTAAGTAGGTACGTTGAGTAGCTAGGAATTAAATATTCGCCCCCCCGTTCTCGGCTGTCCCTCTGACATATATAATATATTTGGTAAATATTCGCACTAATATTCGTAATTCGATTCGCGCGTTCGTTTCGTGCAAGTTTCGTGTGACTGATTTGTGAAAATTTGAAAGAAATGGCAGAAAAAAGAAAGCGAGGCCAGAACTTTTCTGCAGATGAAAAAGAAAAGCTGTTGACCCTGTTGTCGCATCACAAAGACACTATTCTTTGTAAGAAAACAGATGGGACAACGAACGATGCCAAAGCAGCGGCATGGGCGTCGCTTACGGCAAAATTTAATAGCTCTGGATTAAATAACAGGTAAAACGATTAATTATGTATCCATTTACTTATCTTGTCACACACAGCTAAGATTTTGCAATACCCTTTTAGGGGACAACAGGGTCAACTGATGTCGCATCACAAAGACACAATTCTTTGTAAGAAAACAGATGGGACAACGAACGATGCCAAAGCAGCGGCATGGGCGTCGCTTACGGCAAAATTTAATAGCTCTGGATTAAATAACAGGTAAAACGATTAATTATGTATCCATTTACTTATCTCGTCACACGCAGCTAAGATTTTGCAATACCCTTTTAGGGCGTCATGTAC
The DNA here is from genome assembly GCA_025490895.1 of Thaumatotibia leucotreta. Taxonomy (NCBI): domain Eukaryota; kingdom Metazoa; phylum Arthropoda; class Insecta; order Lepidoptera; family Tortricidae; genus Thaumatotibia; species Thaumatotibia leucotreta. Next base: position 41,132 of record JALPQI010003442.1, read on the forward strand.
GGTGGTAGTTTTGTACAGTCGAGTGCATTAATATACAGGGTGAATTGTAATTAATGACCGATACCCAAATGCATGATTGTACTCATGATAACAAACAGCATTGTCATATAAATATTTTTTTTAAACAACATTTTAAGTTTCATTTTAAATTTCAATAAATAATCCGTCCGCGCCGTAATACGATGTGAATAAGACCCGCCGTGGCCGTCCGCGTCACGTCAAGGTTAGTACCTACACAGATATCTGAGGGTGGGTAGGTTACACGCTTCAGAAATAAGTAGGTACCAAATTTTCCATCACACTTTACTAGGCTTTGGACTAGCAGTCTGTCTACGATTTTTAGCCTGAATTAAATCACGTGGTATTTTGGGCAAGTGTAAGTTAAGATGTTTGTTGACTAAAATTGCGTAAGACTGGCGTGTTTAAAAATTTGGAATCAACTTATTTACATTATTAACCTAGTTATTTACAACGATTATTGAATGAATCAACGATAAGCCCAATCAAAAAACTTACATCAATTGCTGTATGTGTCCACCTTCAACTTCAACACATTTAACTGCACGTTTCACAATGTGAGCCTGCACGCGTTGCAGAGCTCTCAAATCAGTCTTCACTCTCTCAAAACTGTTCTCAATCCTAACTCTGAGTTCTTCTCGAGTATCTACCGGACCATCACAATAAATTAAGTCTTTAACTCGCCCCCACAAAAAAAAATCTAGCGGGGTTAGATCAGGGGACCGCGGCGGCCACGCGACTGGCCCACCGCGGCCAATCCACCTGTTTCCATACATTTCATCTAACCGATTACGTACGCGATGCTCAAAGTGAGCTGGGGCACCGTCGTGTTGAAAAAAACGCGGACGTGCTAGAGCGCCCAGTGGAAAGTCCTCTTCTAGCTCTGGCAAGTGGTTCAGCACATGTTCCATGTAGGTATAGGCGTTCAACCGCGGAAGGAAGATAGGCCCTACGACGTGGTTCCCAATGAAACCAGCCCACACGTTAAATGAAAAACGGAACTGGAAATCACTCGGCATTGCAAGCCGTGGGTTTTCATGTGCCCAGTGATGGTAATTGTGGCAATTAAATAGTCCCTCCCTCACAAACGTACACTCGTCAGTCCATAAAATGTCTTTCACGATGTTTCGGTTGTCTAAAATCCACTGACAAAATCTTCTTCTTGCCTCATTGTCTCCCACTCGTAATTCTTGAACTGGCGTAAAATGATATGGATACCGACCATCTCTTCGTAAAAGGGACCAGACGTACCACTGCGAGGTACCATACATTCTAGCAGCTTGACGAGTGCTAGCATCGGGGTTTTCGTCAAAAAATTGAAGAATTTCTTCGTCCACCCTGACATGATAGCGGCCTGGTCGCCCCGCGTCTACGTTGGGCCGGATTAGTACACCCCAGTCGCGTAATCGCTGAACAGCGCGTAAAAATGTCCTCGGAGTTGGAATCACTCTTCGTGGGTACAGCAGCTGGTACAACCGCCTGGCTGCTTCGCCGTTGCCTGCTTCCGCGTGATAACACAACACCATATCATTGTACTCGTCTCGCGTGTACCGGTACGGCATTGTGACGAGCAGCTGCGAGCCGCGCGGTATCGATCAATACACGATTGTTCATGTGCGCACGCGACGAGTTGCCCGGAATGACTGATATCACAGGTCGCAGGTAACATGCGGGCCACGCGGTGCGCCGGGCGGGGTGGCCGTGCCGTGTGCATCCTACCTACACTCAAGTAAGCTGGTAGCGGGTAGCGCGTTGGATATCATTTACACCGTATTGAGACGCGGATTGATTATTTTACTAAGATTAAATTAAATTTTATTTCATGTTTTAAAAAAAAGTTTCCTTCGGGAAAGTTGTTTGTTATGTAGAGTAGAGTCATGTGTTAAGGGATCGGTCACTAATTACCATTCACCCTGTATAGACACATTTGTAAGTATGGAGAAGTGTATATATATTAATGCCCTTGACTGTACCTACATATTTTAAGATCTGTACATACATCAACATGATCATGATAAAGCCGGGTCCGCTGCGACGTGTTTTTGTGTTTTTCTAACACCTAACATGTTTTTCTAACATAAAAGGGGCGTGGCTAAAGTGCTCAAACATGTTTGCCGCAACAAATGGAAAACATCCCCCGCTTTCGCCAGCGGAGGGGGGTGTAGCGTGCATTTCATGTTTAACCGTTGTTGGTACTGCGTCGTGTCCTGTCATCTCCATCTGTCATTGTCTCGTTGAGCACGGGAAAGATTTCTATTAATTATTTTGAAGTGCAATGGAGTGGAATAAAGAAAAAACTATTTATTTTATTCAATTAATTAAGGAACGGCCGGTCATTTGGGATGCGTCTTCTAGTGACCACAAAGTCAAAAATAAGAAGCAGGATGCCATCGAAGAGATTTCAAATATTTTTGGAATCACTGCAAAGGAAGTTTTAGCCAAATGGACAAGCCTTCGTGGACAGTACAACAGAGAGAAGAAGAAAGCAACGGGGTTGAAAACGGTTGTCCTCTATACAATAGCATCATAAAAAATACGTGTCATAATGACACCACCTCCATCAAAAATGTCCCGCGCCCCCTTTGCTATTCCCCAACCGAAAAGTGGTAGCGGAGCAGAAGATATATATATATATATATATCGAAGAAATGTCAAACATGCTATGTTTTAATACTCCGGTAAGTAAATAGCAGTATTTTACTTAATTATCTATCACATTTTGTCCTTCCCTCAAATGGAGGGTCACTACGTGAGGGCCCAATCTGAACGCAAATATTTAGAAGCCACGCTATCCATCAGCAAAATGTATGGGCTTTACTTGAAACAATACGAAAAAGAGGACCCTGTTTCTGAAATAACTCACCCCCGAATTTTTCCGACTGAGTTTAACTTCAGTTTCTTCGTCCCCAAGAAAGACAAGTCTCAAGTATGCAACAAGTATACCTTAGCAAAAGACAACGAAAAAACTAACCAAGAAGAATCTCATAATGCTCATATTTATAGACAGGAAGATAGCTTGCGAAACTGAAAAACAAAAACACAAAGCAGGAGCAAGTACTGATAGCACGTTTTTATCAGTCTCCTTTGACTTACAAGCAATATTGCAAATACCTTGCTCAAAAGTTGGCTCAAATATTAGGTCCGAAAGTTGACTGTTCACAATTTGACTATGTACGAAAGTGCTTTGCCCAATATTTTGTTTTAATTGGTCTGAGATTCATGGCAAAAAAGGAAGCTCGGAAATTGGTTCGATTTAATACCATTACGTGTCAAATTGTATCTCAACTGACGTGACTAGTGTCTCGTTATTTTCTGACACATGCGGTGATCAAAATCGAAACCAGAATGTTGCAGCTGTTTTACTCTGTACAGTTAACAGAATCGATCACTTGGAAGTGATTGAGCAGAACTTTCTAGAATCTGAGCATTCTTACATGGAAGCAGACTCAATGTATAGCAGCATTGAAAGTGCCAAAAAGAACAAAGATATACTTTCTATGACAGACTGGTCACTTTTAAAGAAATAAAATAAAAAGGTGGCAATAAAAAGGTAAAGAAAGACTCCTACCAAGCAAAAGAATTTAAATACCACGAATTCTATGACCTGAAACAGCTAGCTGAAGTTTCATTGAAAAATAAAACTAAAGACTGTAACGGCAACAAAGTTCTTTGGCTGAAAATTAAAAAGATGAAATTCGTTAAGGGTGATCCAAAAATATATTTCAACTTTAATGTATCTGAAGAGTATTTAAACTGTGACACAAGCGCCCGGGCGAAATCTCGCAAAACATTGACACCTCAATCCAGCTCTCGATACGGCACCAGGAAGGGTAAGCAACGTGATAAGTCCAACCCCAATTCAGTGGAGCCGCCACCGACCCCTGAAAATACATTATCATGCCTACAACTGCACCAATTGTACGACGAGCCATTGGCAATCTCAGCAACCAAGAAGGATTTAGTTGGAGTCCAACTGTTGGACTTTGCGACAAAGGGATCATTCCTGAAGAGTACCATGGATTGTTTCAATCGCTTAAATGTGATTCTGCCGTAATAGACCGTGTACCGGATATTGCAGCTGGCGAATCTAGTAGTGAAGAAGAGGATAATTAATGTTATTTTTGCTTTTTTCTTAATAAATTCATTTTTTGTATCTTGGGCTTTGTTAATTTTGACACACTTCAAACAATATTTCTTTTACCATCTGACATATTAAACAAACTATAATCCAGCATACGCAACTTATTTACAAAAAAAAAAAGCATTTTGAGTTACCTCTAGTGAAGATAAGGGGCCTTAAATTTCATACTGCAATATTTCCTACAGGTAAAACCTTTGTATATATATGTCACTGGCAAATTCCATTGACAATAACTTCAAAATGAATAACTTTTTTTCTTGTTTTGTGTCTTATTACCAGTTTTCGCAAAATAAAGCTTAGTCTAATAGAAATTCTGTCTTAAAATATGCTGTTTCTGAGCAAAAATGGTGAAAAATTTCTACAGCCAAAACCTAGTAAGTACACGACATTTTTATTTAAATTGTATTTTTACCCCCAATAAATCCTGGCTTAGGAACTTTTCTTGGTTAAGTAGTAATGAAAATAAGATAAACTAGTGAATTTAACAAACATAACCCATACTTTACCTTGTTTACACATAAAAAAATACATCCAAACTTTAAAATGCGATTATCTCAAAACTATTTTTTTGCAGATAAGAGGTATTTGCAGTAATAGGACGAAATAATGGTGAAGAAATTGTAAATTCCCTAAAATCTAAGTTTGATGACACCAGAAGCCTAGAGCAAATAATTTCAGAAATAACTCGCATCAAACGGTTTTCTAGTGAAAATGCTCTTACCTTTGCTGACAGAATTAAAGAACTTTTGTATTCAGCTAAAGATAAAGCACATCCACCATAAGCCGCAGCAATCCTCGAGAACGTTTGCATCGACCAACTATGTAAACATGTAGACATCGCGACCGTTCGACTAATTTGTTCCACGCAACACACTTTGTTTAACGATGCATATAATGAATTAAAACATGTGCTAGAAGCTCATCCCGAGTACTTCCAGCGTAAGCAAGAAAAGTATTTTAAATTAAATCCACGGTTTTATTATATGAACAAAAACTTTAACCAGCACACACGATTAACACAATTCACAGACATTCCTAGACCACAGTTAAATTTATAATCGCATTGTTTGGGAAAACCAACCCCGTCCAACTCCGGAACAATGGCGACAGATGTATCCTCACAAACCCCAAGCTCATAGATTATGATAACTTAGATACCGATATGTCAATGAGAACCAGGACTAGTAGGCGACCAACAAATCAACATAAACAGCAATGAACATAACACAAATAATTACGACGACTCAGGTTATGATTCGGATACTTTTTTCCAAGAAACAAGCCAGGAAAGTGTATTATCGTAAAATTAAATTACCTGGATTAAGATCATCTTCCTTACTACAGTAGAAGAATGGGGAAGAGAAATGTTATTAGATTCCGGTAGTAAAATGACTCATAAAATTTTATTAAACAATAATAATAAAGATCACGTAATTAATAAAGACGTGTACTTTACTATAACAACTGCTCATAGTAAAACGAAGCATCTTGGAGCTAGTAAATTAAAACCGTTAGGCGAAAACAAAGAACATGGTTTTTTGATCTATGACTTCGACTCTACCCTAAATATGAGGGTATTTAAAATATATCCACGATCATATAGCAATCTTGACATGTCAGTCTTAAATAAATGAATAAACAAATTTTACAACACATATTGAAATATATACGTTTTCTCAATTTGGGTCGACTTAACTTGTTTCTGCCAGTTGCCTTTCGTATCATATTAAACTATTAACTATTATTAAGGGAGAAAAAACTCAAGATTATAAGATGACTATTGACTATAGAAAGAAGTAAGTAGATCTCGTCGATATGCAAAACATTATCGATCAACTGCTTGAAATATCAAGACAGTTTAAATTTCAAATGCCAGTCGAACCATTTAAAGTGTGTTCAGGAAGATCGGCATGCTTTCCACTTTTACCATGCAGTGTTCTATGCGTGGAAGTAAATTTTTAAATAAATAGCAGTGAAAAATAGCCCTATTGTATTGTAGCCCTGTTGCTGGTACAATCATGCGTTGCGATCTTGCAAATTTAAATGAACTAACTTCTCCACTTAACTTACACAAAGTATTTTCAACAATATAAAAAAATGTTACGATGATTTGCATGACTGGTAGCAGTAGCACAAAAGCAGAGACTACAATGAAGAATGCCACTGAAGAAGAAGAAGAAATGGCCACTGAAAAGACTTTGACAGGTATACCGAAGATACCCGTAACAGCGGACGCCTGTTGGAGTAAGCGTTCATATAAGACAAATTACTTCGCGTTGTCGGGTGTCGGTATATGCCGTTTATGGTATTGATATATAATTAACTTATTCATCTAATACATTTTATGGCAGATGGTGACGCCAGTACCTACTACCTAGATACTTATAAAAATATATTGTCGCAAGAACCTATAATACCGTCAGTTACTAACAAACTTCGTAAACGCAATCCTTCACCGGTGACGTAACGTGAAGTGTCAAACTACTAGATTGTCAGTCTAGATTCCACACACAGAGATAAAAAGAGTTACGCTGGTGGTTTTTAAGCTAATGTCATGACATGGGGCCCATGTTGTGATTGTGACAATGGGTCATTGACTCATGCTGAATACAAAACAAACATTCCATCAGTCTCGATGTTTTAAGTGTTGTGTTAGTATTGTAAGTTCTAACGTCAATGTTGGTGAAGCGTGTAAAATGTAACAATGTATTTTAATGGTATTTTATCAAAAGATGTTGCATGACGGAAGTGCTTGTGATGATTCTTGATTACGGAAGCCGCGGCAGAAAATGTAATATGTGTCTCCTTACCTTGTAGGAATGTAGTGCGTCAACGGCTGAATGTGTTTGTGGTTAGACTTAAGAGCAAGAATGCCGTGCGACAAATTTGGTATTTGTAGGATTATTGTGTGTAAAAATAGTCAATGACTGAATGCTTTTGTGATTAGACTTATGAGGACGAATGCCGAGTGCGGGACTAAATGTGGTATTTGTAGGCTGAGATTTCTGCATGGTGGAATGTTTTTGTGATGGAGCTGATGGACAAAATGTATTTGTGGTGACTGGTAGTGTGATTTGTCATTAGTACATGAAAGTGAGTAGAGGATTGAAGTAAGACAATCTTCCTGTATGAAGTACTGCGACAATCTGACAGAATGAGTACTTCAAATGAAGTACATCACAAGTGAGTTGCACAACACTAACCGTCACTGTGCAAAATATTTAGTGTTCCAACCATCTTCTAAGAAATTATAACGGAAAAAAACATGAGTTTGAAAAAGGATACATCGATACCCCTTAACCGGAGAAAGTTACTTTCCATTGAACAACTCAATCGTCTACGGGTTGCAGTCAAAGCGGCAGTAAGGTTCCGAAAAGCTGAAAACTCACCAATAGCAGAGAAAATTAACAAGCTACAAAAGGATATCTTGAACATCCCTCATCATATTTTCGGCAACCACAAAAGTACAAGTAATTACTGCACGAATGTGTAATTACTGGAACCAAATTATACCCCACACGTGCCAACGCTACTGAAACGGCTTTCACCTAATGCAAGTGCCATAGCTTACCATGCAATAAGGCTACTGCATTACCTGAATAATAACAGAGCTGAGCAGTTCAATGCCATTGTCGCAAAATACGTTGGATGCAAACGTATCAACTTCTCCTTAAAAAAATCCTATGCCGCAAAGTGCTATGCTGCAGTGATCGCCTTTAATAATGGTGTTCCGATAAGCACGTTATTTAAAAGTTACGACAAAAAGTAAAATGATTAAAAACTCGCTCAAAAAAGTGTGGAAACCCAAGCGGCGGATAGATTTTGTGTTGTGCCATGTATTAATGCAAGAAAGGTGCGATTCGCGCTTCTGAAGGATGAGCTGGATCGCATGGAGAACATAGTAATTGAAATAGTCACAAAACCTACAGCGTGGGTCAACTCTGTAGCAGTCACCGCTAAGTCAGCAGGTCAGCTTAGAATATGTCTAGATCGTAGAAATTTTAATAAAAATATTATGAGAGAACATTATTAAAAACATAGATGAAATTAGATCACAATTTAAAAGGTGTTACTTGTTCTTCACACTTAGATGCATTTTCTGGCTCTTGATCTTTGAAACTTGACGAAGTTCTGAACTCTGCACGTGTCAGACTCCTTTTGGTAGATATAAATATCTTAGGTTACCATTCGGTATAAATGCATCAACAGTATTTTTGTATATAGAGTTATTTGTGAACTGTTTGGTGACATAAAAGGTGTTCTCATATTTGTTGATGATTTTTTAGTTTACGGGGAGACACCAGAAATTCATAATGAAAGGGTTAAAAAAAGTGTTAGATAAAGCGAGACAACTCAATTTAAAATTAAATAAGTCAAATTGCAAATTTGGAGTGTCTGAAATTGAATTCGGATATATGTTTAACCAAAACGGTGTCAAAGTGAGTCCAGAACGTGTAGAAGCAATTAGGCAAATGCCAAGTCCCAGCAATGTCAAAGAGTTACAAAGATTCCTTGGAATTGTTAACTTTGTAGGTTGTTTTATTGATAATTTGTCAGCAAAGACCGTGCTCACTTTGTTGAAAAAAGATGTACAATGGCAGTGGGATAGCAACCATGAAAAAGAATATTGTTAACTAAAAGATAGAAAAGAATATTGTCAAATAATAGAAGTAATATGTAACACGCCAATGTTAGCAAATTATGATGCCAATTTACCTCTAGTCTTGTCGGTAGACTCATCCAAGTCTGCGCTGGGTGCAGTAATCATGCAAAATAAAAAAATCAATTGCTTATAGCAGCAAGACATTAACTAAGTCTCAACAGAATTTCGCTCAAATAAGAACTTTTTGCCATCCGGTTTGGATGTTCCAAATTTAATCAGTACATATATGCCGTGTGGTGACGGCAGTAAGAATACATTTGTCACCACCCCAACTCTTCCCATGGGTGTCGTAGGAGTCGACTAAGGGACTAAAGTGTTACTGATCATACACTTGTCCCGGGTATGGCTGAAAACTACGACCAAGACCACCGGGGGATGGGCAGCAGCATCCCTAAAGTGCGGTGGAGACACTGCGATCGCCAACCCGCATGCCAAGCGTGGCGATTATGGCAACTACCCCCCATGAAAAGACAAACAAGGCCGCGGCCCCGAGGTTCCGGCGACCCCCGGTGCCCTGGTTATGGTAGCGGCCAGGGTGCTAGCGGGGTCAGGGGTGCTAAGAATCTCCGGCAAAGATCCGGCTACCACCACCGACGATCTCTGGCCCTGGCAACGTACAACACACGTACACTGCGGACCGACGAAAAGTTAGTGGAACTGGAGGAAGGATTGAGCAAGTTGCGTTGGGACATTGTGGGATTGTCAGAAGTCCGAAGAGAGGGCGAGGACACGATAATCCTAAAGTCCGGCAACTTTCTCTATTTCCGGGAGGGCGACCGACAGTCCCAGGGAGGTGTCGGGTTCATCGTCCACAAGTCCCTCGTAAACAACGTGGTGAAGATCGAGAGTGTGTCGGCTAGGGTGGTGTACCTTATACTCAGAGTATCTGAGAGATACTCGCTGAAGGTCATACAGGTGTACGCGCCGACTTCGACACACTCCGACGACGAGGTGGAGGCTATGTATGATGATATCTCAAAAGCCATGCATAGCTCCAGAACCTACTTCACCGTTGTTATGGGGGACTTCAACGCGAAACTGGGCAAGAGAGATGGTGACGAACTGAGGGTGGGGCAATTTGGGGTTGGACATCGGAACCACCGGGGCCATCTGCTGGCTGGTTTCTTGGAGAAGGAGGGACTCTACATGATGAACTCCTTCTTTAAGAAACGCGAGCACAGAAAATGGACTTGGATGAGTCCCGACGGTGCAACTAAAAACGAGATCGACTTCATCATGTCGACGAAGAGACATATATTCAACGATGTTTCTGTGATCAGTACGGTTAAAACCGGTAGCGATCACCGCCTGGTAAGAGGCACGTTGAATTTATGTCCTAAGCTAGAACGCTCGCGACTGATGAAGTCTACGCTCCGTCCTGCACTCCATCTCCAAAACCCCGAGAGCTTTCAGCTGGAACTCCAAAACCGTTTCGATTGCCTAGGCGATGACGTGGACGTATTCAACGACGGGTTTGTGGAAGCTGTCCATAGCGCTGGGTCTAAGTTTTTTAAGGCCCAGCGGACAATTAAGACCAGAAAGCTCTCAGACTCCACTCAGAAGCTAATGGAAAAAAGGAGTGAACTGGTTCTACAATCCTCAGTTGATGCGACTTTATACCGGCAGCTCAACAGACAGATCTCTAAGTCCCTCAAACGCGATATGCGCCAATTCCGTACCAAGTGTATAGAAGAAGCCATCGAGCGGAACAAGGGCTCTAAAGTTTTTGCAAGGGATCTGTCTGTTGGGCAAAGCCAGCTCGCCAAATTAAAGACTGAGGATGGTAGAATCGTCACATCCAGATCTGAGCTGCTGAGTGAGATAGAGGGTTTTTATGGACAGCTGTACACGTCAACTAGCAGACCCGAAGTTGATCTAGCGGAAGACCTCAGAGCTAGACTGACCCGACACTATACAGAAGACATCCCGGACATCAGCCTGTGCGAGATTAGAATGGCTCTTGAACAGCTCAAAAATAACAAGGCGCCTGGGGAGGACGGAATTACAGCTGAGCTTCTGAAGGCGGGTGGTAAACCGATCCTTACGGCCCTTCAGAAGTTGTTCAATTCCGTCTTACTGGAAGGGAGAACGCCAAAGGCATGGAACAGAGGTGTGGTGGTACTGTTCTTCAAGAAAGGTGACAACGCTTTATTGAAGAACTACCGACCCATCTCACTTCTAAGCCATGTCTATAAGCTGTTTTCAAGAGTCATTACGAATTGTCTTGCACGCAGGCTTGATGACTTCCAGCCTCCCGAACAAGCCGGTTTCCGAAGAGGCTTTAGTACCGTAGACCACATCCATACGCTTCGCCAGGTTATACAGAAGACCGAAGAATATAACCTGCCCCTCTGTTTAGCGTTTGTGGACTACGAGAAAGCCTTCGATTCGATCGAAACATGGGCAGTACTACAGTCTCTCCAACGGTGCCAAGTCGACTACCGCTATATCGAGGTGTTGAAGTGTTTGTACGAGAGCGCCACAATGTCAGTCCGACTCCAAGACCAGAGCTCGAAGCCTATTCTGCTGCAGCGGGGAGTTAGGCAAGGAGATGTCATCTCCCCTAAGCTGTTTACCGCTGCACTGGAGGATGTCTTTAAGACTCTGGACTGGAGAAGGCTGGGTATCAACATAAACGGCGAGTACCTCACTCACCTTCGATTCGCTGATGATATAGTAGTCTTGGCTGAGACCTTGGAGGACTTAAGTACTATGCTCGTTGACCTCAGTAAAGCCTCCGAGCGAGTTGGTCTTAGGATGAACATGGATAAGACGAAATTCATGTCGAATTCCCATGTAGCACCAACTCCCGTAATAATCGGAGACTGTACACTCGAAGTTGTAGACGAATATATATACCTAGGGCAAACTATTCAGTTAGGTAGGTCCAACTTCGAGAAAGAGGTCAATCGTCGAATCCGACTCGGTTGGGCAGCGTTCGGGAAGCTACGACACATATTTTCGTCCAATATTCCGCAGTGTTTGAAGACGAAAGTCTTTAATCAGTGTGTGTTGCCAGTGATGACATACGGTACTGAAACGTGGCCGCTTACAATGGGTCTCATAAGAAGGCTCAAAGTCACCCAAAGGGCAATGGAGAGGGCTATGCTAGGAGTCTCTCTGCGTGATCGGATTAAAAATGAGCCCATCCGCAGCAGAACCAAAGTAACCGAAATAGCTCTCCGAATAGCTAAACTGAAGTGGCAGTGGGCGGGGCACATTGCGCGTAGAACCGATGGCCGTTGGGGCGGGAAGGTTCTTGAGTGGCGGCCACGTACCGGAAGGCGTAGCGTGGGTAGGCCCCCCACAAGGTGGACCGATGACCTGGTGAAGGTCGCAGGAGTCCGCTGGATGCGGGTGGCGCAGGACCGGTCATTGTGGCAATCTTTGGGGGAGGCCTATGTTCAGCAGTGGACGTCTTTCGGCTGATATGATGATGATGATGATGATATACGGACGTCAAGTCATAGTCCAAACAGATCACAAATCTTTGGTTTATTTTTTAAGAAGCCATTGCATGAGGTACCGGCAAGATTGCAGCGTATGACGCTAACTTTACAAAAGTATGATTTAGAAGTTTTACATATACCTGGCAAGGAAATGTTAATATGGACTAATATGGAGTGAAAAAGAAAACCACATTTTTTTCGACGTTTACTTTAAAACCGATTATCTCTACCTGCAATATGGTCCCTTTCTGCCGATAACGTCACATATATAAATATGTTTAAGAAAGACCAGTTAAAAGGAATTTAAAGATAAATTATTACATTGTAAAGACAATACTCTAACATAGCATGTTGTATGGAGATATAAAGTTTATTAAAATACTGTTTACTTAGTTAATATTATATAATTGATTTATTAAGACTTTAAGACTTGAGGAAAGGGATGTTAGGTTGGTGCTTACTATAACTCAGTTTTGGTTTAATCTGTATAATATGCTGTCTGCGTTAACTCTCTCTCCTATGCAAGATGGCGTCAAGATTGTTTTTGGTTTATTTGCTCCCAAATTGTAAATTGGTTTATATTAATAAAAGCCCATATTAGAAGATCGTGTTTCCTTTCACTCTCACATGCGAAGGTTACTTTCGAGAATTTTGTTTTAATATGAAGTATGACTTAAAGTACCTATCTACTTCTCAATAAAGATTTTTTTTCACAGGCCGAGTATATAAACCATGTCAAACAACAAGTGGCTGACATTAGCAGCATAGAAAGGCAGACGCAGTTACAAGCCGAATGCGCTTTATGGCATGAGTTAAGGCGAGACACAGTATCTAATTTCTGTAAAGTGTGCAAAAGAAAAGCCTCAAATAGTTCTGCACCACTGGTGCAAGCTATGCTATACAAGTATTTTTAGATCATGTACCTGCAATAATTCATGGGAAGAAGAACAAACCAGTCGCTCTTTTGCAACTAGAGAAACAAGAGTCAATTATTGTACGCAAGTGCGGGTCGAACATTGACGAAAAATTATTTTTGGGATCGTCCCCAAATGATTTCTATGATGCCGGGATTGTCGAAGTTAAATGTTCCAAAACAGCATTTGGCATGAGCGTCGATGACGCAATCAGTCAATTTTTTTTTGTAAATGTGTTAAAAAAGGACAGATGGTTATTAATACTTCCCATGACTGGTCACATAACAAACAGATGTGCTTATTTGGCGTTTGGACGGGCTCAGATCCTCAATGGAAATAATTTCTGGGAGACGAAAATGAAAAATCGGTTGATGGATTACTTTGTAGTAGGTAAAAGTACTTCTCGTCAGAGATTATCGACCCTCGTAAATGTAGATGCCATTGAGAACATGCAGCTTTTAACCCATTACAGCCTGAATTTGTTCACGTCTCAGAATTAAAATTGTCACAAAAACAGAGCATTGAATATCAATTTTAACAACCTCACTCCACTATACAACATAATGTAGTGGTACAGTCTAGAGATCCTCCTTTTCCTGTTATTGAATGTGCTCATGAAGATAGAACCTCACAGGATTCTACAACAAATATTACAAAATTGTCCAGTCCATTAAATTACCTGATAAAAAACGGCTGTCCCTATCGATTTTTTCAAAAACTATTGTATTTTTTTTAACAAAAACTAATTAAACTTTAACACTGAAACTTTACGGGCCCACTGTATTTATAATATCATAACTATATAAAGTTTTTTTCTGGGCGCAAGAGAAGCTCTGAACACACACACAGTCCCCTGACTGTCCCTATCACTAATATTACCATGTAGAAGTGAAATTACGAAAAAGTTATTGAAACTAAATGCTTTTGAAAATTAATATCATACAGTGAAATTATATAACTAATGTATAACGAAGTCTTATTATACTTTTAATTCATTGAATAAAGTTCTATAATATATATCTCTGTCCCCAGATTTTGAAAACAGTCCCCTGTCAAAATATAATTTGTTAATATTTTGTTTGAGTGAAACGAAACGCAATTGTTGTGAAGTTGGCAACCATGGAGAATGCGGTGGCGCGACGCCATTTTGTTTAGTGCCAAAGCATCAGCTGTAAGGTGAACACGCGTTTGGACCGCTACCTAGCACAGTCCCCTGGTAAGTAATAACATTTATATTAATTACTTTAATTATGTGTTATTATAACTCATTGGTTTGTTATTTCTGTCTGCAAAGATTGGTACGTTCTTAAAAAACTATTTTGCATCTATGTGGTAAATATTGTGTAATTTGACTGAAATACACAGTCCCCTGACTGAAAATGACACAGGGACTGTTCTACACGGTGGAATTTAATCGGTGAACAGGAATCCATTTTTCTAATTCAGTAATCGATGGCGGTCACGTTTATGTAGTACTTAAGTGGAACCAAGTTTTTTTTAGCATAATTTTTTTTTATGTTGAAATTATAATTTATTGTCACCCTACTAATGGTTTAGTCTGAAAAGTCTAATACCTCTTTTCAAACTATCAGCCATAGAAACTTAAAACCTAAATGAGCAATAACCACTCATTAATTTTTGCGATAGACTCTATTCCTATGTAAAATAAGAGCGATGCATGGCTGATAGTTTGAAAAGAGGTATTAAACTTTTCAGACTAAACCATTAGTAGGGTGACAATAAGTTTTAATTGAAGTTTAATTTCAACATAAAAAATTGATATGCTAAAAAAAAAACTTGGTTCCACTTAAGTACTACATAAACGTGACCGCCATCGATTACTGAATTAGAAAAATGGGTTCCTGTTCACCGATTAAATTCCACCGTGTATATAGCAGGGGACTGTAGATTTGGCGTATTGGTAGTTTTTTTTATGTATTGTCCGTGTTTATTTGTCCGCTTTTCTGTTTCATTGGTGTAAGAATATCAAGTAATATTGCTGCACATTATTTTCTTTATATACATACATCATTTTTTATATACAAACTAATGAAACACCTATGATATGGCTGCCAAAAAAAGTTATCGCGAGAAGAAGTGCTTAAGAAAAAGAGAGAAGCTGAGCGACTGCGGTACCAAAAAGGAAAAAATTATCCTCAAAAGAGAGAGGAAATGAGGGAAAAGGAAAAACTGAAATACCATAATAAAGAAAGAAAAGGGTTTGCGGAAGTTAGTTAAAGAGATGACACCTCGTGAGCACCGAACTGCCTTGAAGAAATGGAAAGAACACTGTACCGAATACAGAGCCAAAAGACTAAGACTGAAAAGCATCACTAACATTTTTATACGAGATAACACGCCCTTATCAGTTTCAGCAGAAGATACTCCGCCTTCAAGACCATCCACCCCCCCCCCCCCCCCCCGTTGCAGTTCAAATACCTACAGCTACAGTTTCTGCCGATTACAGTGCTAGTCAAGAGCAAAGAACAAAAGAGACCAAAGAAGTTTAATAAAGAAAGAAATGAAAAGATTGCACGTAACGCCGCAAATACGCCTAAGACTAAGATGCTAAACATGTTAGAAAACCCTGATCAAAGAAAAGAAGTAGTCAAGAAAGCCTTGTTTGACGACGTCATTAGTGAACAGCTGAAAGAAAACTACTCCACATTGAAACGTACCAAAGATAAACAAATCTTTAAAAAAGTTGTTTCTGGCAGTATTGTTCAAAAGTTGGATGTACCTAAAGCGAAAAGGTGTTAAATACTTGTTATTTATAAACAAGCCGGTCCGGAATTTCTTCGATGATGATAACCATAGCCGTATGGCAGCAGGTAAAAAAGAATTTATAACCAGAAAATCTGTAAGGAAACAAAAAAGATATTTAATTGACACAGTTCTCATCTCATAATCGTTATAAAAAGTTTATGACTGGCAATATAAAAATTTGTTACCATACATTTTGCCGACTTCGTTCGACTTCGTTCGCCGGGTTGTTAAACCAAACGCTGAAAACCGCTATACATGTCTATGCGTAGTTCCCAGCAACATAGATATGAAGCTACGCTCACTTTATACTGCAAACATATTGGCGTACAACAATCATCAGAAATTACTGGAAGATCTATGTTGTAACCATGTAACAATTGTCTTGATAAAAATCCAAAAAATAAAGAATTTGATGATAGCAAGGTCATAAAATATAGAATGTGGGTTTGTGAAAGGCAACAAATACAAGATTTCAAGACTAAAAAGCTTCGGAGGATAGTAACCAAATATTTGATAAAAACATTTGAAGTACATCTAAAATAGCTCATTACAATTTTGCAGGAAGATTTAGAGAAATTTTTCATTCACCAGCGAAACATTGTTCACCAATATAAAGCCATGAATGATTAGAAGCTAAACCTACAAGATGATGAAGTCCTAATCCACGTAGATTTCAGCGAAAATTATTGCACTAAATACAGGCCTTTCATTTTGGTGGATTTCGAGCTCAACTGAGTTTACATACCGTAGTAGTTTACCTACGAAATTCAATCCTTTCTTTTTGCAGTCTCTGAGAACATAGCCCATTCACCTGCTGCCCTTTGGACACATCTACGGCAAATTCTTAAAACTCTTCCACATCGCATCAAGCGAGTGCATTTCCTAAGCGATGGCCCCGTGACACAGTATCGTCATAAGACTATGTTTTTTTATAATGGCAACTAAACTCTCTGAAGAAATTCCAGATATTGAGAACTTTACATGGAACTACACCGAAAGTGGCCACGGCAAAGGTGCACCTAATGGTATTGGAGCAACGTGCAAAAGAACAGCTGATTTTGTTGTTATTCTGGGGGCGACATCAACAATATCCATCAGTTTGTTAAAGTTATTCAAGATCTATGCCAGAGCATCACTTGTATCGCAATCGATGGTAAAGACATCCAGGCTTTGGTCAATAAAGTCGAAGAGGAAGCGGCTGCCCAGAAGAGTTTTAGAGGTACTTTAAATGTGCACCAGGTCGCAGGTGTTTACTCCAGCTCGGTCCTCCGTCTTCCAACTAAATATAAATTACTAACAATGAAAAGTCTCAGCTGCTTTTGCAAGAGTGGGTCTTGTGAGCACTATAAGATTGGGTGTGTCGACTATGCTCTAAAACCTAAATGGACAGTTGATGAAGTATTTACAGACTCCGAACCGGAAAACCTTGTATCTCCTGAGAGTGGATTAGCACCTTCACCAAACAAGACGTCTCAAAGATCAGATGATGATATTATAGCAGGAACGAGTGGCATTCAGAGATCATGTTACAATGTTGGTTCTTGTAAAATTCCCTGCATAAAATGTAGAATATCGATACGCTACCGTAATTAATAACATCGATGACACTGAAAATGACTTAAATGTTACTTTTCTCAAGATTTGTAACACTAAAAAACAGACCTTTAGAATAGATGATAAGGACATTTCAGACGCGTCATTTGATCAAGTTGTCCAAAAGTTGAATAACCCTGACTTGAGGGAAAGAGAGTAATTTATGAGTTTTTGATATATACAGATGTTTTCGAACGCATTTTTTTAATTTTTTAAATACTTTGTTACGTGCCTTATTAGATTAATAAAAATCCAAGGGATTTGATAGCTGATCTCAGTTAAAAAGAGATACATACATAATATGTAATAATATATTTAAGAGATAAGACTATTTTCGAATTATTATTTTCAAAAGATTAAGTATTGTGATGAAACTTTGTTATACTGTGTTTTATTTAATTAATAATGATCCTGCATTCGATTTGACAAGTGATAGTGGTTAAAATTATATATTCAAGAGAGAAGACTGCTTTTGTATAATTATTTTAGTAATAGTAAGTACCTATATACCGTGAAGTAAGTATATTGATATATACCGCATAAAGCATTTACAGATGTATATTGTAATGTACATCTGTAAATGCTTTATGCGGTATATATCAATATACTTACTTCACGGTATATAGGTAAATGTTTCTTGCATCTGTAAATGTGTTTTCTTTTAATTAATTGCCAAATTAATAGGCAGAGGTGAAATAGTACCACCAATTCATCACCAGTTCCACCCTCGCATGAAGAACCTCACTACTGTCGAATTTTCGGGAAATAAAGTAGGTCTTTTGGAGAAGGGATTGAAATATAACTTCCAGCCTATGCAAAAACAGGGAGTTCTTGAAAATTTCGCTGTGGATACCGAGGTTGCTATTGTTCGGGGGCGTGGTGAGGTAGACACAAAAACCATGGTAGCTAATGTTATTAAAGGTGCTGGTCTAGTAGAAGATGCGGGGGTACGATCTAATATGTTATTATTAAGATCTATACAACAAAAGGTACAAGATAATGATCTAGTGGTTTCAAAGGCAGACAAAGGCAATTGCATTGTGATCATGGAACAGGGTCAATATAATCAGAAAGTATTAGATATTATCCAAGGTCCAGCGTTCCAGAAAGATCTTAGGCACGCGGTTAAGTATTCTTCGTTTGTGTTTGAAACCGAGCATGAGAAGAATATGGTTATCCTCATGAATCCACGAGCTCCTGTTCTTTATGGTCTTCCAAAGATTCATAAAGTCAATATTCCGATTCGTCCTGTGGTGTCATACTTGGGTGCACCAACTTATAATTTAGCAAAGAGGCTGAATTGCATTATTAGAGATAAATCCCAATTTCGGCCTAAGTTTTGTTTAAAGAATAGTTTAGATCTAGTAGAGAGGATCAAGGGTATTAACTTGCCTGAGAATGCTATCCTTCTTTCGTTGGATGTAGACAGTTTGTTTACGAATGTACCGTATGTCGAAACATTGGACATCCTTCGTGGTATGTTTGAAAGACAGCGGCTGCATCCGGGAGAGGTGGATGAATGATTGCAGTGCTATTTGTATGAAACAAAATTATTTTAGATTTGGGGGTCAATATTACCTGCAAAATGATGGTTTGGCTATGGGTTCACCATTGAGTCCTTTAATGGCTGATATTTTTATGGATGACTTTGAAAACCAGCATATTGTAGATAATAGGGATATTTTGTATTATTTTAGGTACGTGGACGATTTAATTATTTGTTGGACGGGCAGTGTGACACAGCTGGATGCATTTTTTACCGAGGTTAATAACAAGCACCCCAAAATTAAGTTTAAGAAAGAATTAGAGCAAGACAAATCACTTAATTTCCTGGATTTGACGATCACAAGGGTTAATAACAGACACGATTTCCGAATTTTCCGTAAGCCTACACAGACTGACGCAGTTATCCCGGCTTCTTCTACACATCCGTGGCAACATAAGTTAGCGGCTTTTCATTGTTATGTGCATAGATTGTTGACTGTGCCTCTTTCTGATGAGCATTATCGGCTAGAATTGAATAACATCTATCACTTTTGGCGGTTTCTAACGGCTACGATAAGTCAGTTGTGGATGGTATAATCAGAAAGAAACAGAATGGCATGATCAATAATATGTTGTATGCTGCACGGCCGTCTGAACCCACGAAGAAATTTCAGGCAAGCATTGCGTATGTTGGCAAACTATCCTCCTGGGACCCGGCCTTAAAAAAATATTTGTCATTAAGAACGAGATGACTTTTAAAAGACTAAAATGGCAACGACAGTTCTAACAATTCGATTGCAACACATGTCATTATGCACGAGATACCTGTTAAAGGTACAAAATCATTTTTTGTAATTTGCCACATTACTTTGGAGTTGGACCTTACGGTCTTAGAGTTGATATAGTCGTCTGTGGGACTGTGTTGACTGTGGGAGACCGAACGGTGATAACAAAGCAGTCAAGGCGATTTCAGGAACTGTGTTGTCTTAGTATTTGTCAAAGTTGTAGGAAAGTTTAGTGTATTAAAGTTAAGTCAGATGACAAAGAAT
Organism: Thaumatotibia leucotreta; assembly: GCA_025490895.1. NCBI lineage: Eukaryota > Metazoa > Arthropoda > Insecta > Lepidoptera > Tortricidae > Thaumatotibia > Thaumatotibia leucotreta. The sequence continues at coordinate 61,210 of JALPQI010003442.1, forward strand.
TTGATTAGAAAGTGAGTTCGAGGTAGCTGGTAAGTGTCAATTTTTGTCTTGTCTTAGCGAGATCTTGACTATAGGCCTTTGAACCCAACTCCGCCTTCGCCCGTCAAAGGGTTGCATATTGATAGTATATTGATCGGAGATCTACGAACAAGTAGAGATTAATGTTGAGAGATATCCTGGTGCTACGAAATTTCAATCATTATTCTGTGAGAAATGTCTGTCTGTAGTGCGCATAGTGCACAGAGCAGTGTGCTGCTTTTCCATCAAGGAAATATGATCTCAGTAACCTGAACCTACCATTTAGAAGAATTTATACCATCATCTTTATGGGATTTCATATTGTAAATTACCTATTTTGTGTGCATGCATAATTTTCAGAGCAGCTGCTTTAGTTTCGAAAATAAAGCTCCAATTACCTAATCTAGTAATCTAGGTTGAACACATGAAAACCATTGTAATATGTATGAAATACCATTAATATCTTTTCCATCTTTATAAATAAATACTATTCATATAAACGCACAGTATAATAATCAAGTATTTAATATACTCAAGACTACTGCATTTATAATATATATTTGTATCCAAATCTAAACCTTCATACATATTGATATAGTATAAAATAAATTACTATTTACAGCACAAAAGAGGCTATGAAGTAATTTAGTCTTTGCTTTCATATTATACAATAAAACCTAGGTTACTTATTAGTAATCTAGACCAAATATCTATGTATACTTACATACTTATATAAAGTTTACCCTAAGTGAGGGCTCTTTGTATTTAAATATACAAATCTTAAGGAATCCATTATTATGAATTACCTATGCTTTAAAATTAGCATATCAACTTTTTAAATCTAATTTGAGTTCAACTTACTGAATACAATAAATGCTAAAATATAAATAATCTGTAGTCCATTACAAGATCTAGTGAATTGTTTGGAAAACCAATTGGATCTAGCACTGATCGAATGTAACATAAGATCAGAAGTTAGTAACACTATACTATGAATGTGGTACTTTCTTATGCATATGGGTTTTAAAATCTGGAATTCTAAATAACATTGGTAGTAATGGATAAGCTAAGGCTGCTACAGTACTCCTTCTACTCTAAATAAATAATGACTGTTGAAGGTGGTTGAGCTGAAATCTCAGTACAAGCGAGTTTCTTGGCATTTCTTCTCGCTTGGAATAGGCTTTCCGAAATGCTGGTAGCGTCTGATAGGTTAGACTAGGGTCGCAGAGCACATCCTGCTTGATGATAGTTCGTACATGATGAAGTAACACTATCACATGTACATCTAGATGTGAGTTCTTTTAAGAATTCATATGAACATAGACTAGGGATATGGAAAATCTTCCATTGTTCTATTTTATTATATTAATTCAGTACTTAAGAGTACCTACAATTATTGTAAAAATATGTTTATATTCCTTTGAAACTCTGGCAGAAAATCAAAGGAATGGACTATCACAAGTTAGCCGTGACAAGAAATAGCTGGTAGTGGATTAGTAAAAAAAAAACAATAATTATTTATTATTGTTTTTTTTTACCGTGTAAACTAAATATTTATATTTTAAATTCTCATGATTGTCTATCTCTCTTCGCAGGTGGTGCTTCTTAATATTAATGAATTGCATTGTTAATTTATATTATAAGTTATTAATTGGTTTCCTATTTCATTAATTATGTTTTGCTATGCCATCCACTATAAATATCTACATACTTCTTTATATTAGAAATGTTTATCATAATGTGACTGTTTGAACAATTATTAATAATCATGTTTTAATCTTTGCGAATACACTTCTTTATTATTTAGTATAGGCATTATTATTTATCTCCACAAGCTCCACATATTCTGTTATTGTCAAAGACTCTGGGTTGCTATGAGACAATGTTAGGGTTCACCTTCAATCTAGACGATCACAGTTCATCTCAGGGTGTGGTTATAAATATGGCCGACCAGACAGGACAGCTCATTCCGTTGCCGGACACCAGACCGACATCGTCAACTCCTGATGAAGAATCGGCAAAACACGTGTTGAGTATAGTGTTATTGGTGGTAGTTTGTTAGTTATTTGCGTATTTATTTTTGCGGCGGAAGGGTGGGAAAATAAATTGCATGCAAAAAATACGCAAGTAATTATAGCGGGTTACACAATAAACTACACGTTCTGTATCGCGAAAGAGCAAAGCAATATTGTTCATCCTTTAGTGAGAAGTCTTAAGGTGCATTCAGATCAAACGAGCATTCGCTATTGTAACCCCCTACTCTACGAAATTCGATCGTTACACGAAACGTGATTCGTTGATTTCGTAGAGTGGGGGATAGAATAGCGAATGCTCGTTTGGTCTGCATGCACCTTTAGAATTATAACTGACGTGAGACTCACCAATTTAAATATTTGAGTCTCACGTCACGTCGTTATCACGTAATTTTAGTCGATAATTGTTCGACCATGTTTCGTAAAATTACGTGAGTAACTCGTTTGATAAATATTTTAATAAGAGAGAATTGTTTTTCACCAATTCCTTCGACATCTGCAGGTGTAGAGCAGATTATAACTCCAGAAATGATACGAGTGATACGACCCTATCCCAAAGCTGAGACAAGAAAATGACACGTGGACGACTACCAGGTAAAACCAAAATTTTAACTAAGACTCCAGAAAAAACGAGTGATAAGGACACAAGCTTATAAATATTGTGAGTTGAAGGGTATTCACCACAATTTTAACGAAACTAAAAAAATGGCAGGGAAGGACTACTTTAATCAATTTCTTAATCGCAACCCAAACATCTCCAAAAGAAAAGCTCATTTAAGGAATCCCGCCAGAGCACAAAAGCTAAATAAGGCCATTGAAAAACCTGATTTTGAAGAAGTTAAGAAGTTGTATGACGAACTCGACTTATGTAATCATCCGGAAAGATTATACAATATGGATGAAAAGGGATGACGGCTTACAGTGCATCCATCAGCAGACGATTTTAGCAGAAAAGGGTAACCGCAGAGTTCACATGGTAGCTCATGATTCTCAAGAACATGCAGAAAATGTGACAATTGCAATGTGTGTTAATGCCACAGGAAACGCCGTCCCCTCTATGGTAATTTTTAAGGGGAAAAGACCTAAACCAGAGTTCACAGATAATTTACCAACTGGTTCAATAGTCAAAATGGCACCGAAAGGAAGTATGAATACCTCACTTTTCATCGAGTTCATAGAGAATCTAGCAAAGTATAAAACCCCAGGTAAATCACTGCTGGTATTTGACGGTGCCTCCTGTCATCTTGACTACGACATTGTAGAAGCAGCCGAAAGAAACGATATTGTTCTGTATTGCCTACCTTCAAACACCACCCACGAACTACAACCGTTGGATAAATCGGTAAATAGATCTTTCGAACATTATTGGGACCAAGAAGTATAGAGTGTGAACAGGCCATTAGATATGGTGGTGTAAAGGCGGCTTAAGAAATCTTGACAGATGTCACACCACCCATCCCTGGCCTCTTCACATTACGAATAGCAGCAGACTTGTAAGCATTACTAACTGTACGAATATTTTATAAGAAGATAAAACAGAAATATAGTAACGAAGACCGAACAAATATCTTTTATTTCAACAACTATTCCATGGCGCATTCGGAGAAGAACCGGTGAGCAAGATTACTTGATTAAGAAAATATGAAGACACGTGCCTACGACCGGTCGGCATTTTAATTCAATTCAACTACAAGAAGATAGGAAATTAATATCAAGAGTAAAGAAGAATCGTGGAAAATATGTCGGACGACGAGAATGAATCGAAAATTTGCGAAGTAGACAACATGACATGTGCGGTGGAGTACAAAATGCCGCATGGCCTAAACTTGGACGACGTGGGCAATTGCTGGCCTCAGTGGCAACGTTTTAAACAAGCATTCCGTATATTTTTGCTAGCTGCGGGCTTTGAAAAGTTGGCCGAAACTAGAAAAGCTCCTATACTTCTGAATGGGGAATGGATGAAAATATCAGAAGTCCTTGATTTTTTGTCTGAGTATAGGAATAAGCTTCCTTAACACCAGAAAAAAGTTTCAGATTTTTCGGCTTTACCGTTAATTTTCTAAAAATAAAAACATATTCCTACCTTACCCTATGAGCACATTCCGGCATTTGAAGAACATGTTCCCATGGTCTATATATAGCATCTGTGGTAAAAAAAAAAAGTCAAGTGACAATGACTTTCACAGCTTTTTTTCACAACAAACATAACCTTGTTTGCTTTAGCCGCTCGTGATATATTCCTTTTGCTATATGTACGATAACTTAAATTTTACGAACCGTTTCTGCTACTGGACTCTTGATAATACCTACCTCAACGACGACTTAAGCTGCTCGACTCTGGAATTGATATCTGTTACGAAGACCACCGCAAGTTGAAATCTTCCGACATGAATACTGATGAATTTGTAAGAGCCAGCTCATCAAACCTACCAAATGTAGACACTTACATGTTATTGGAATACATGAAGAATAGCGACAAGCATAACGTCTCTGAAATTCGAGGTGCGAAAGCTTTATCGTAAGTGTCATTATCATTAAACTTCATTAGCTTTTTGCCGACCATGGAAATGGCTTTGTCTTTATCTAGTAGCCGTCAAAGAATGTATTTCAAAGTAGAGGATCCATGTCCAAATGTCTGGTAATAAGAAATTCATTTTATGAAATTATGTTTTCTTAACCTTGTCATAGTCACTGCATAAATTAACAGGGTTTAGAGTTTCCTTAGTATAGTAAAGATTTTAACTGTATGTGTTTTTTTCAAGGTCTTCGCGGGATTCCTATGTGGAAAGTGCAATTGGATATGTTGAAATAAGTAGAACAGGAAGCAAGTGTATTGTGCGTTCTAAAGTGGTACCAGAACACAGGATGTCAAATAAATATTATGTTGTAACAGTCTACATTGATGAATCAAAGGAAACTATCACAGACACATCATGTGACGGTTGTGCAGCTGGAGCTGGTAAGCTATAAATTCTCTATGCATGTACCCTGCATATACGCACTTATTTCTAAAAATGTAATAACAATGTAGTGTTATGTAAGTAACAGTAAACATGGAGCTGCCATCACCTATGCTACATATCAGCATAAGAGAAAAAATTATAAGCCCCATGCATTTTAAAGAAATCACGATTTTCCCTCAGACGCAAAGTAACAAACATTAGTATGTAACGTGTCGAAAAGACACGCTACATGTTAGTTGCCTCCTAGAATTGAATTGGAGTATTTCGTCCGACATTACACCGGTCTAGCTTACTAAATATATCCTATCCAAAGAATCGTGACTGTATGTTTCATTTTCCTTAGCTTTACTTACCCGTTGGTATTCCTATTCCCATTTTTAGTCTTATTTGAATGGCATTAGTCCTCATTTAGATATCAAAATACGTAAACAACATGAGTAATGGTAGATCTGTTAGAACGAAATTTTAGGTTATCTTTGGACTGTCATGGTGACGTTTCCCCTGACAGTTGGTAGGTCTTCGTTCCTGTTGGCTGTCAACCATGACAGGTGGGAATGAGTGTCTTTTAGTATACCTCAAACCGTATCCGGAAGTTTGACATTTGTGGACGTAAATTTAAAAAAAGAAAACGAGATTGACAACCAGACGGATATGGTGTTAATTTACTGAGGAGCATTACTAGCGAGCACTAGATTGAAAATTAGAATCCGTTGATATCGGGAATTATCCCAGCCTTTATGGCTCTTTATTAGTTTAGAAGGATGGCTGGATAAAGGAAACAACCTGAGGTAAATATATTACAAGTGGATTATCAAAATCTTGTGAGTTATTCGAGAAAGTCATAGCACATGTTTGTTTGTTGTTGTAGCACGCTCCTTGAAATGACTGCATCACCAGCCACTCCAAGAGGAATCCGACGTAAGTTTTTGTAATTATAATAAGTGGATTCTCACACGAATTCGCCCACAAATGTGAGCGAGCACTGACTGCTCTCCTTCTTTCCTTTCCAGGCAGGGGCGGGACGGATATAGATATATATAGATATTTTTATTACTTCTACCATGATTATTGATATCATTTTCTCCTTCTGATTTCCATTTGGATTTTCTATCAAAATAGTATCCTTCCTACGTAAATAACCATAATCATGAGCCTTACGTTTGTGATTATTTTCTTCTCCCTTTGAGGGATTACCTATTATCTTTTCCAAATTCTGGTTCTTTCTTCCATTGGAAGTTTCTCTACGTGATGTACTTCGCCAAGTTCTGAAGCACGTAATCCACGCGTCCCCATTTTGGACGAATTCGGCGAACCAGCCGACGACACGTAGGCGTAGAAAACTCGGCGGTCGGCGCTGACTTCTGTTTCTCCCTGTGGATCGTCAAGCCTGTGTCTCTGGGTGCAGGAGTCCAGAGGGAAGGCCCCGGACGAAACCACGATCCGCAGAAGCCTAACAGCGGAGGTCACGTCGCCACCCGACGAGGTTTAGGACTCCCCCCTTCTGGGGAGGTCACCCATTTCATCCCCCTATATTTTTTGAGGCCGAGGGGGCCTCCCACCATCAGTTCTTCGAAGCGAGACTCTCGCGGCATCAGGCCCGGGCTGTCCACTTCTGATACTTACGAACAAATCTAGAGATTATAAGGTCGGTGTCCTTTTACTTTTAATTGCGAAGTCCTCAACTTAGTTTTTATCATAATATCATATTTAAAATCCAAAATTCCTATTAGAACTCATCTAAACATAAACAAATTGTGCCAATTAGACATTAGAAGGAAGTGCAGAATTATCTCAACTTGCGTTGAAATAATTCTGGGCTCCCTAATCTACATTCAGTAACCTTTGTACTTTAATTAAGGAACCAATTCTCTGTAATTTATTACCATCTTTTTGGGAGAATATAGTATTATAGTATGAATAATGAATAGTCCAGTTTAGGGTTGCAGTAGTCTTCGTAACAGATATCAATGTCAATTCCAGGGTCGAGCAGCTTAAGTCGTCGTTGAGGCAGGTATTATTAAGAGTCCAGTAGCAGAAACGTTTCGTAAAATTAAATTTATAGTACATATAGCAAAAGGAATATAACACGAGCGGCTAAAGCAAACAAGGTTATGTTTGTTGTGAAAAAAAAAGCTGTCAAAGTCATTGTCACTTGACTTTTTTTTACCACAGATGCTATATATAGACCATGGGAACATGTTCTTCAAATGCCGGAATGTGCTCATAGGGTAAGGTAGGAATATGTTTTTATTTTTAGAAAATTAACGGTAAAACCGAAAAATCTGAAACTTTTTTCTGGTGTTAAGGAAGCTTATTCCTATACTCAGACAAAAAATCAAGGACTTCTGATATTTTCATCCATTCCCCATTGTATCGGGCAACAAGCTCAGGAGCTCTATTTCAACGTCCTTCAAAAAGAAGACAAGAAAAAACTAGAAGAAATAATCACATTATTCGACGAACACTTCAAGTCCAAGCAGAACGAGGTAATTAACAGCTTTAACTTCAACAAACGTATCCAAGAAGATGGGGAAAACTTTGACGCCTTTTACACTGCTGTCAGAAAATTAGCTGAAAATTGTAACTATAAAGAAAAAGACAGAATGCTGCGAGATAGGATCGTGATGGGCATCAAGGATCAGCGCACGCAACAGAAGCTATTGGAGATTAAGGAGCTGACTCTGGAAAAAGCCGTAGATGTATGCCGCTCAGCTAAACTCTCTAGAGAACATGTGAAGATGCTGAACAGCCCAGGAGTGCTGACGGTACAAGCGAAGACATCACACCAGTCATCAGAACAGAAAGCTAAGTATTCAGATAAAGTTAGGTATTCAGATAACAATAGGTTTCCACATAACAATTCTAATGCCTTTCAGTATAGTAAAAACTATTACATGTGTAGAAAATGTAAAACTGAACATGGCCCCAGAAACTGTCCAGCCTATGGAAAAATTTGTAGTAAATGTAAAAAAATCAACCATTTCAGTGCAGGCAGCATTATAACAAGCAGTAGTAAAATTAGAATTATTGAAAATAAGTAACATTGGAACAGTAACAATGCTTGGACTCAACAATGGAGATCAATACACAAGTAAGAATGTAATTGTTAAAAAATATTATGAACTATTTCAGGGGGTCGGGGAATTCAAGGAGCCATTGGAGTTACGCATTCAACCAGGAGCTCAACCAGTGGTCAGACCTCCACGCCGGGTGCCCCATGCACTGCTAGGTCGCCTCGCAGAGAAGCTCAATATCCTGGTAGAACACAAAGTCATAGCCGTAGTAGAACACCCGAGGAATTCCTCGGGTGTTCTACTACGGCTATGACTTTGTGTTCTATAGGTTGCTTACATAAGTAAGCAACCTTAATATAATAGAAAAGAAAGAAGGTTCCCTCAGAATTTGCCTCGATCCTAAAGACTTAAGAGTTTTAATCAGAGAACATCTTTTATTCCAACTTTAGACGAAATTGTACCAAAAATGTGTAATAAAAAACTTTTTTCATTCCTGGATTTGTCAGATGGATTTTATAATATAAAATTAACAGAAAATGCTAGTGATCTATGTACATTTCACAGCCCTTTTGGCTGCTATAAATTTTTAAGATGTCCTTTTGGTATTTCAGTGGCTCCGGAAGTTTTCCAAAGGTATAGCGAAGCAGCCTTTGGAGATATTCCAGGTGTCATTGTGTATTGTGATGACTTACTAATATGTGCGGATTCAGGAGATGAGCATGATGCAATATTGGCCAAAGTTTTTCAGCGAGCTAAAGAACATAATGTTCGATTTAATAAAAATAAATTTCAGTACAAATTAAAAGAAGTTAAATATTTAGGAACAGGGCATGAAAATTGACCCTGAAAGAGTAAATGCAATTATAAAGTAATTTAAGTGTTTGTTAAAATTTTAAAAGGGGGAGATGTAGTAGAGTGCAAACAGGCCATTAGATATGGTGGTGTAAAGGCGGCTTAAGAAATCTTGACAGATGTCACACCACCGATCCCTGGCCTCTTCACATTACAAATAGCAGCAGACTTGTAAGCATTACTAACTGTACGAATATTTTATAAGAAGATAAAACAGAAATATATAAACGAAGACCGAACAAATATCTTTTATTTCAACAACTATTACAATTTTAAGTGGTTTCAGAGCGACTGGCCTATTCCCATTCGACCCTTCTATCACACCTGAAGATGCCTATGCATGCACCTTCCCTGTTAACAATCAATCTGAATTCCGCATCTCAGCGTCCGTCTCCGATACCGACCAGGTCACCAACGCCAATTTAATTATGACCCAAATGTATCTCACAGCTTAAATAATCATGACTCTGATCACAATAATGACAGTGACGCCACTAATGCTTCGCTTTCGATACTGAACAACTTAGAAACCACACAAGAAGATCCACGCAATTTCTTCACTCCGCAAAATGCTCTTTTTTCAAGACCACTTGTCGATTACAGTTCATCCCTTGATTTTTTTGACGACAAAGAAAATAAATCTAATGTAGATTCACCGGTTCGTAGAATGACGATGAAAATTTAAGTTCAGAGGCGAAAATCCGAGCAGAAGAAAGAAAAACTGCGGAAATGGTCCGAGAACTTCAAGCAAAAAGACAAAAACTTCTCGACGAAGCTGCCAAGGAAGCTGCGTTATTGAAAGAAAAGATTACCAAGTTGCAATAGATTTTAAAATCTATTGTTATTATTTTTCAAATATGTCTATAATAAACCATGATAACTGATGACTGATGACAGGTAGTTATGTTTCAGTTATACCCAAGCTTCTCTTCTTCTTCAAACTTAAGAGCTGTGTTCTTATTTAACACATAGAATCTTTAGTTTCGAGTAGGTAATAACGTTGCATGCAGAAAAACTTCAAGCACCGAATCACTAAAACGTAATGTGTCGTATGCCTATCATTTTTACCAGGATGGCAAAAAGATCGATGTATGCAAAACTTATTTCCTAACAACTTTAGGCTACAATTCGAAAAATGACAAAAAACTAGAAAGATGAACAAAATCGTCAGAGAAGAAAATACAATAGGACAAGAAACTACGATTTAGATTTTGTAAAAGAACACATTATGAAAACCTATAATCCTGTAAATTCACACTACCGACGTGAGCACGCCCCTCTTCGGATGTATCCCAAGCGACTTGACAATAACTCTAATGCACCAAGAATTTTGCAAAAACTTCCCTGAGCAAACGATGTCTTTCGAAGTATATAGAAAAATTGTAAGAGAAGATCTCAACATTTCGTTCGCGCACTTGGGAAACGAAGAGTGTGAGGTATGTGCTCAGTTCGAACAGTCATAAAAGTCATGAATCTGAAAACGCAGATTGCAGCATATGCATAAAGTTCCCCATTCACCAATCCAGATACAAAGAATCTCGCAAAGCTTATAAAATTGATGTCCAAGAAGCTGAAATGAAAACAGATACGATTTACTATTCTGTAGATTTGCAGAAAGTAATAATGTTACCCAGAATGGATCAATTTAAACTCGCGTTGTTCTGTCCGCGTATAAAAGCTTTTAATGAGAGTTTTGTGCCCTTAGGAAAATAAAATAAAAAATAATCAACCCTTTGTTGCAGTATGGAATGAAACAGTATCTGGCAGGAAACAGGAGGATATCATTTCCACACTGCATGCATTTCTTCTACACAATCATGATGCCGAGAATATAGTTTTGTGGATGGACAACTGTTCTTCTCAGAATAAGAACTGGGCTGTTATCTAGTTTATATCATTAGCAGCAGTCATATAAAGGCTAAAAGTATCACATTAAAATATTTTGAGCCCGGACATACTTTTATGTCTGCGGACAGCGTCCATCACCAAGTTGAGCAAGCACTGCAGAGAAAGAAAAAGGTATATGATTTCGCTGACTTCACTGATGCAGTGCAGCAATCAAATTCTGGCAAAACATGTATGTAAAACAATGGAAGTTTGTGATTTTTACGATTATGTCACTTTGTCCTCTCAACATAAGCTACGCAAAATGGAAACCAGAGTATTTCTCAAAGATATAATGGTTGTAACAGCAAATAGAGGCGAGTTCACAGTCAATTATAAATTACATCACAAGGAAATCGACACACAAAATTTAGATTTTCTTCAGATCAAGTATTGTAAAACCAAAACATTCCCCAAATTCAACCAAAAAATATCGCCTAGAGGTATATTAGCATCCAGAAAAAATGAGATAATAAAGAAATTGTTGGAGTTGATGCCAGATAATAGAAAAGATTTTTGGTTAAATTTGCCTGTTTTAGATAATATACCAGCCATAGAATAACTAATCTTTTTTATTTTTTCAATATTTGTAATGCGTTAGCATAGGATTAATAAGTCATTTAATAAGAAAAGGTAACCAAGTTACCAACTTACTCAAGAAAAAAAGATCTCTAAAATTTGATTATTCCTACTTTGTTTACCTACAGTTTTTTTTATTTTTAATAATTGGTAAAAAGAGTGAAATGGTATTGCCCAATTATGTTCTTATGCGTTTAAAGACATTGTGTTCCTAAATAACTATAAGAGAAGTTTAAGTTTTTCTATTTGTAATCTATTTAATTAATATTAATACGTAGGTAGTTACGAAACTTTATTTTGTAACATTTTATTTTGACAAAGTTTATTGATTTCTGTCTATGAAAACCTCACAAGGTATGTCTCAAAGCAAAAGAATATATAAATAAAGACATTATTTTAATAAATACCCGTTTACTTTTATTTACTTGCTGAAATATAGTTTAGTATGGGTTGCTTAAGACAAAAGCAGTAAGTTACGACTTACTCCGGTTATTCTAAGCGATCTTGAATTGATGAGTACTAACTCATACTAAGTATATAAGGTATTTGGTAATTAAAAATAATCTAATGTAAATATCAGCTTCAAAGCAACACTATAATATAAAGTGCCCAATAAGAGAAATATATAAAAAAATGAAAACATAAAAAACTCGGCCGAGAGAACGCAAATTATATCGATAACTTTTAGGCGCCAATTACTCAAAACTATGTGAAACGTACTTATTTTTATTTTTATTTTATTTATCACAAACTCTTGCGGACTTACAGTTTGATCCAAAATGCCCGCAAGATATTACATTTCTAATACATAATATTTTAATTCGTACTTACTGCTGTTATCGATAGCGCGGCAGAATAAAAGCAAAAAGTGCACCAAAAAAGAGGCAAATCCAAAATTGTTGACGCCGGCTTATGAAAAAGCTTAAAAATACCAGATTTCCTACAACCCGCCCGAATATTAAGCTTTCTCTCAAGCGAATATTCGTGCGGATTTTAGGAAATCTGGTATTTTTCCGTTTAATAATGCTGCAATACCAGTCAAAGTAACTGCATCATCCCAAGTCACTGATAAACAGGCGCCCTCAGGGCAATTGCAAGAAGTTTTGTAAACGAAGACTTAGATCTTGTAATTTCTCAAGCAAAAATGGCATCAAGTACGGATCCCTTAAATGACTTACTTGACTTGAGCTAAATAGAAATGCTATGGAGGAAGCAAATGAGCCCAGTAAAGATAAACCAAGTGGGATGAAAAATGACATTCAAGAGTCAGCCTGCAGCAATACCAAACCCGGACCAGAGACGTTATCGGGTCAATCTGTCGGGAAAGACACGTCTTATATTATAATTGAAACACAAGTTTCCAGAATTTTATCTCCACCACTGCCACAGATGTTCCAAAAACTCCTCAAAATATAGATTTATCTAAACAAGATGTAATTCAAACGAAGAGTGACATCAAGGTAACTGATATAATTAATTTTACCAAAACATGATACCGAAACCAAGCTCACGCCAAAAAATGTTTAACACCAATTGACCCAAAAGAGAATCAAATTAATTCACAACAAAGGAAATGAAAAAACGCCTATTGCACCAACTTAGAAAGTTTTAAATAAAAAGAAAGATAAAACGGTCAAATAATAATAATAAAGGAAATGAAAAAACGCCTGTTGCAACAACTTCGAAAGTTTTAGATAAAAAGAAAGGGATAAAACGGTCGAATAATAATAATGATGAATTGGAACCAAAAAGAGGAAGAAAAAGTCCGAATAAAGGTAAACCGAATGCAGAAGAATAAAAAAAAAGAAGAAAATTAAGGGAGGCTGGATTTGTAATTCTTGTGGTGGATTGTATTCTGAAGACTTATCTTATTTAGGTGGTGAAGATGCAGTTATTTCGAACCCGGAAATCATATAAGTAGGTACCTATGTGAATTAACAGTCAAACCATTAGCACAGCCGATGATTAGTAACTGATATTGTTACTCCATGGCCCGGTTTTACACACGAGTCTGCTAATAATAGATATTGGAAATTCGAAAGTGCGGATTATGGTACATGTTACTTAAAGGGGGAAAGCGCTAAACCTTAAAGGCAGGTTAATAAAAAACTGTTAAGTTTTCAATTTGATTGTATATTCATCAATTAGCTACTTAGAATACTTACTTACTTAGAATGTAGTAAAATTATTCTTCTTCTTTCTAAGTTTGTGGAGCCCCAAATAAATTCAATATTTTTCCATCTGAAAATAACATTGTTATATTAATACTTATAAACAGAGCCCGGATGTCTACTGCAAAACAAAACATTATAGTAATTTAGCCAGTGCGATTTTTTTTACTTCATCGATATCGATAATTACGTACTAGAATAAAACTGTCATCAAATAAAAAAATCTTATAAAAACACTGTTCTACAATTTTTTTTGATTGGTGCAGCTATACTGTAGTCTGTAAAGTAGGAAGCTAGAATGTCTGCTAGCAGATGTCAGCTGGCAGGTCTGGTTTACCTACAAGTCTTATTTTAAGTAGGTACTGTGATTTTATGAATCTGAATCCTGTGGAGAGATTTCAAATCCTAAAACTTTTTTACAACATGAGCTTAATAATCTTACCAGGACCTCAGACCTTTCAAAGAAGTGTGCTGAGTAGCTAAATCGAGATAAAAAAAACCGGCCAAGTGCGAGTCGGGCTCGCACGCGAAGGGTTCCTTACCATTATCAATTTATTATTAAAAAAATACAGTTAAATCAACTACTACCTCAAAAATTATAGGAGATATAAATTTTATCAAACCAAAAATCGTTGATAGAGTTTATTATGTGCATAACATTTATTTTTTTAGAATTTTATATCGCGCTGTTTAAAAAATAGAGGGGAGGGGGACACATTTTTCAGACTTTGAGAGCTGATATCTCGAAAACGATCAGCTTGAATAAAAATTAGATTTATAAACCTTCATATAATTTCCGACCTTTCTATTAATACCCCACACGCTTATATACAACAAAAAAAAATTCTATCCCTCAGTTACATGTATGGAGGGCCCCCACCCCAATGGTTTTTGTTACAATTTAGTATCATAATCCTGTAGCGGTTCATACAACACATATCCTTACCAAATTTCGTTACTGTAGCATTTATAGTTTCCGAGTAAATCGTCTGTGACAGACGGACATGACGAATCTATAAGGGTTCCATTTTTGCCATTTTGGCTACGGAACCCAAAAAATGATCTTTCTGGTATAGAAATTACATTGCACAAGACAAGAGTTATTGCATTTTTTAAGCTTGTACTAAGGGTACTAGGCGATGATATACATACAACATACATATGGATAAATACATAATGAGATACATAGAAAACATCCATGACTCTAGAACAAATATTCGTGTTCAGTGGTCGGAATTCTGGTGGCATTTAGGAGCTGTCATAGGGACTCCTCATTTATCTACTACCTACCGATATTCATAATTATATCGATAAATTATAGAACAACATTAAAAGTAGAGATAAACAACAGGCAGCCTCACCGCTCCCCGCTAAAGAGTGATCTCTTTTAGATACCTTTTTAGTGGCTAAACTTGTTAAATAGCGATTTGCAATAAAAACAGTGAAAGTTAATATTTAACAATTTTAAATTTAATCAGTTCAGTTCCATGTTTTAACATTTATGTACTTATATGAATAATTGATACCTGATTTACAACAACTTATTGTAAATGGACAAAATAATGTTGTTGTCCAATGGTCCTGATCCAGTTATGACTTCCTTGATTTCGTTCAGAAATCATCAAGAACAATATTCACAAATAATTTATATATCAAAAATAATATAAATTTGTTGCTTGGTCGTGGATGTCCATGTAGGTATATAAGTATCTATATCGACGCTGGAAAGGAGAAATTGGATAAGCGACATTTTTGAAGATATTGAGTTATGTACACCGTTAGAATCGGCAAATTTTCTGCGTCGAATGAGCTAGGTTTCGTATCCATCCGACTATGTTTGTGTCGCTTATCCCATCGGTGATTTAGAGAACTTTCCACCATTTTTTATTACTAAACGACTTGGTTTTTGACAACTTTTAGGAAGATGGAGATTAGATAAAATATAATTCAACATAATTAATCTTGGATTATTTTACCTATTCGTCATGACAGGTAAAATTTTACTTGGATATTTTTGCCGTGTAACAACTAATCTTCACTTGTGGGTTAGCTATTTCTACCTGACTGTATGATATGTTCTCATGTCGTTTGGACAATTTTACCTTTATCTTAATTTAAAAATTAAGACGGTTAGACAATATTACTTGACTATGATAACTGAACTATTATTGGCGTTTAACCATTTTTATCTATATTTATTTATGAACCATTCCCTTCACTTATCCCTTTTTACTATTTACCTACTTTTTGGAATAAAGTTATAAAAATACCTAAAACCATGTTTTTCTTTTTTCACGTGTAAGTAAATTCGTTTACTAGTCACGGAATGTTACTCATGAAAGTCATGAAATTAAAATGACTGACTATGAAGTTTAAAATAGTTTCTCATTTTAAATATATGGATATTTCTTAATAATATATTTATGCTATTTTATCAATTTATATATTTTTACCCGAATATAAAATAAGCCACTTCGGCAGCTAGATAGTTTTAACATAATGAATTGGTTATGTAAGTCTCGGGTGGACCTTTTTACCTTCCTTATTTCTTATACAATGTGTTGGTTAGATAATTTTACCTGAATCAATTTTTCCGACCATTTTGCTTAAGCGACAGTAAATCCTTAAATAACACTTGAATACGTTAAATAATAATATAATAATATATGTATATATCGACGCTGGAAAGGAGAAATTGGATAAGCGACACAGTGCATACTTTACAGGAGAGGCAAAAAACCGGCGAGATTTTCGAAAAAAAATCATTAAAATTAATTAGCAGGCGCAATCAAATAATTGAAGCATTATTTATGGACCTAAATATGTTTTCTTTGTGATGTTTTAATTATTTAACGTATTCAAGTGTTATTTAAGGATTTACTGTCGCTTAAGCAAAATGGTCGGAAAAATTGATTCAGGTAAAATTATCTAACCAACACATTGTATAAGAAATAAGGAAGGTAAAAAGGTCCACCCGAGACTTACATAACCAATTCATTATGTTAAAACTATCTAGCTGCCGAAGTGGCTTATTTTATATTCGGGTAAAAATATATAAATTGATAAAATAGCATAAATATATTATTAAGAAATATCCATATATTTAAAATGAGAAACTATTTTAAACTTCATAGTCAGTCATTTTAATTTCATGACTTTCATGAGTAACATTCCGTGACTAGTAAACGAATTTACTTACACGTGAAAAAAGAAAAACATGGTTTTAGGTATTTTTATAACTTTATTCCAAAAAGTAGGTAAATAGTAAAAAGGGATAAGTGAAGGGAATGGTTCATAAATAAATATAGATAAAAATGGTTAAACGCCAATAATAGTTCAGTTATCATAGTCAAGTAATATTGTCTAACCGTCTTAATTTTTAAATTAAGATAAAGGTAAAATTGTCCAAACGACATGAGAACATATCATACAGTCAGGTAGAAATAGCTAACCCACAAGTGAAGATTAGTTGTTACACGGCAAAAATATCCAAGTAAAATTTTACCTGTCATGACGAATAGGTAAAATAAACCAAGATTAAGTATGTTGAATTATATTTTATCTAATCTCCATCTTCCTAAAAGTTGTCAAAAACCAAGTCGTTTTTTAATAAAAAATGGTGGAAAGTTCTCTAAATCACCGATGGGATAAGCGACACAAACATAGTCGGATGGATACGAAACCTAGCTCATTCGACGCAGAAAAATTTGCCGATTCTAACGGTGTACATAACTCAATATCTTCAAAAATGTCGCTTATCCAATTTCTCCTTTCCAGCGTCGATATCTATTATACACCGTGTTTTTATTGATTTCCGTTAAATTAAAGGGAAGCTTATTTAGGTCAAAAATAATCATTTTCTCTAAGAAACTAGTATCGTAACTCTTACTGTTATTGAGTTATAAAAAAACGAGTTTAATGACTGAACAAGTGTATTGCAACCTTAATTAAATCCTAATGCTACTTATTTTGACATGTGCCGTCAGTCACCTGAAATTAACTTTTGTGTTATTCTTTAGGTTCACTCACACTTACCATTTCATTTATTATGTATGAAAACGAAAAAAAATTTTTTTATTGAGTTCGTGTAAAAGCTATATACCAGGCAGCTCCAATTAACGTACCAAGCAGCCTGTTAAATTTAACGGAATTAAAAAAAAACGCGGTGTATCTCACTCACTGTACTCACTCACTGTACTCAGCCTTATGATGTGAGCACCATGCGACGATATCGTCGCATGGTGCTCACATCATAAGGCTGAGTGCTTACCGTGGGACTAGGTCGATTTGTGTAAGATAAATAAATAATAATAAATAAATATCTTGGGACATCTTACACAAATCGACCTAGTCCCACGGTAAGCTCAATGAAGGCTTGTGATGTGGGTACCAAGCGACGATATATATGTATAATAGATAGATACATATAGATACTTAAATACATAGACAGCCATGACCAAGGAACAAATATTTGTGATAAATAAATACACAAATAATGACCTCGCCGGGATTCGAACCCGGAACCTCCAGCTTTGTAGGCAGGGTCACTATCAACTAGGCTACGGCTATTGTCCCAAGATATTTATTTATTTAATATTTTGTGAATACCAAATAATTTAATAAGTACCTTTAACTTGTTGTAGAATTTCTTTTTTAATTTCCAGTTCTGTTGTAGCTGTTTGTAGCTGCACTTCATACAGTTTTCTTTTAAAATTGATTTCTTCTTCTATAAGTTGTTGTTTCAAATCTTCAATAAACATTTTTCTTTCATTTAATTGTGATAGTTCAGAAGGAACAGCTGTGACAGCTACATGTGGTTCCCCATTAGCACTTAACTGTCGCCGGCGTCTCCTTGCCCACAATGGTATTTGGTTTACAACTGGTGACTCCGAAGGCTCCGGTAGTATCTCCTGACAAACAATGTCAAATATATTATTTGGTCTGCATTATAGCACAAAACAGTCTTCAGGTTTGAAGACCAAAAGAGCATTCGCTGTTCTATCGCCCACTCTACGAAATCAACGAATCACGTTTCGTGTGTATTTCGTAGAGTAGGGGGATAGAACAGCAAATGCACTTTTGGTCTGCATGCACCTTTCTATGATTATAAAGAATGCTTATAGAAGACTGTCATCACAGAGGCATTTGCATACTTAACCCCTCGTGTGTCGCGAGTATTTTTTTCTAATAGTTTTCTCGTCACTGATCACTGCTTAGACATACGAAGGGTTAAAAATAACATGTGTATGGTTAATATGTATAATTGATACATATTGGTATAGATACATACTTATGTATTATCAATTCCGAATCAGAAGGGGATTCAAAAGTACTGTTAACAAAGCAAATGACACAACATTTACGAAAAAAGGTGTTTATAGATGTAACAAGTGATTGTGATAGATTAATTTCTATAGTCTGTAAATCTTTGCACTTAAACTATGAATATATGTATATAATTATGAATATTATATCCTACATTGACTTGTACACTGTTGTGTCAACAGTACTTTCAAATCCCATTCAAATCACAGTTTGATAAGATAATACCTAGAAAATGATCATAACTCAGGATCAAATATACATAAATGCACAAATAAATGCTTTTACCAGGATTCAAACCCAGGACCTCCTGCTATGTGAGTAGGGTCTCTACTAAGCTACTAAACAGGTTGTCGAAAATCCAGCACAGCCATAACCTATACAGTATCTGGATGTGGGAAGCATCTTGTTGTGGTACTTCAGTTCTTCTGTCTACATAGCAGCCCTAACCACCAGCAGCCTGGGCACTGCACCATTGCTGTTAGTCCTAACCCTCTGCCACTGTCGGTCACGCTTATTATCAACACCATAAAGTTGAAAATCTACCTCGGCAAACAAATAGGTTTCTCAAGAGATCACAGTGAACAGGAAATAGCAAGAAGAGTACAAAACACTTGGAATAAGTATTGGAGCCTTAAGGAGATCTTTAAAAGCACTTTACCAGCAAGTATAAAAACTAGAGTTCTAAATTCCTGCCTTTTGCCTTGTCTAACATATGCATCTCAGTCATGGAAATTCACAACAAATGTTAAAAACAAAATAGTCTCTTGTCAAAGGGGAATCGAGCGTAGCATGATGAGTATAAAGAAAGTGCAAAAAATACGTCATTCAAAAATAAGAAATTTAACTAAAGCCGTTGACGCCCTTACTTTTGCTCAAAAGCTCAAATGGAAGTGGGCGGGACATGTGGCTCGACTACAGGATGACAGGTGGACTAAAAGAGTCACATCTTGGATAGGTCCAGTTGGTAAGCGTCGCAGAGGAAGACCTCATACGAGATGGGAGGATGATGTCATCAGAACTGCTGGTCCTTCCTGGATGCAAATAGCTGAAGACCGGGATAAATGGAATAGTTTGGAGGAGGCCTATACCCGAATAGGGGTTCTTGCATCGCAAGGTTCTTAGTATTAAGTTTTTTTCATGTAAAAAATTGCAAGAAATAAAAGGCTTTTTTATTTTATTTTTATTTAAAGTTGAAAATACGTCTGAGGTACATCACCTCAGTTACCTCTAGGGCTAACCTAGGTTTGGATTATTTTTCATTGTATATTATTTTCATATCCATACTATAAATGACCTGACCTAACACTTTAAATAAATAAAGAATAACAGTATTACCATTGTGATATAAGTGTGTAAAAAATGAAGTTCAAAACAATTGGAGACCAATTAAAGCATGATTGATGGCCATGCTTTAAATCAATTCAAGTTAGAAATTTTGGTTTTGTACATGAATCATACTACGGTTTTCAGTACATATGGCTTTAATGATGATGATCTGATGATTTCAACCTGACATAACACAACAGACTAGCGCGTCAAAAAGCGCCTCCTACACTGAAAAATTATTAAAGAACTTACAGTTTCCACAATAATAGACTGTCCTGCCAAATCCTCTTCAGTTTCTTGATCTGTTATTGGCTCAAAATTATTTATTGAGTCACGGTTAATAGTATGGGCATCTGAATCACAGTTGCTTATATTTAAAATTCCAGTACATCCGCAGCCCATAATATCACACACCTGCTCCATTATGGGATCAATTTTAACATGGGACCCTCCTCCCATCCCAGTGACATTATTTGTATGATATATTTTTGCCTCACTCTTTAATTTGTCCCATAATTTGATTAGGGACTCTTTAGATCTGGAACACAAAATATCAACTAACTGTAAACAGTATACACAATAATATTAACAAAGTTTAGCTTGGCAGCTAAATAAACTGCCAAGGCGAGGTTAGTTGTATGTGATGAAGTAAATAGATACACAACTAATCGTTTTACCTGTTTCTTAATCCTGAACTGTTAAATTTAGCAGTCAGTGATATCCATGCCGCTGCTTTGGCTTCGTTGGTTGCCGAATCTGTTTTTTTACATAAAATGGAATCTTTGTGATGGCACAACAACGTCAAGAGCTTTTGCTTCTCTTTTTCTGAAAAGTTTTGACTGCGTTTTCGTTTTTCTGCCATTGAGCAAGCTTTTATACTCGTAGGTATCTCAATTTTCATTTAAAAATTAAGCGAAGCCACCACAAATACTAAATACAAATACTAGGTACTGTACAGTGTACTGTCACTGTCAGAGTGAGGTGACGCTGAGACCAGTGTTGCCACCACAAAATTTTAAATTATTCCAGACAGAGGTCTGGGTCGCGTTTTATAAAGTTACAATTTACAATTTCGCTGTTTGCCTCTCTTTCTAGCCAATATGTGCGTGCGTTAGAGAGGCAAACAGCGAAATTGTAAATTGTAACTTTATAAAACGCGACCCTGAAATAATGCTAATAATCACCAAATTAAAAAAAAAAACAATTTCAACCAATTTTTCGAAGATCCTATCATCTGTGGTTTCCATCAATGGTTTCCTATAATCAAATCCTACTTTCTGAATGCAACTTCTTCTAAATAAATGGAAATTACCAAAAGCGCCATACATGTACCTACAACATTTGAAGAGATACCTCGATGTCTCCAACATCCTATCATCGTTCATCAGACCGCCAACTTGGCACCGACGGGACCATCTCGGGGTTATGCACGTTCGACAACAAAAAAAATATTCATCGGTTCACGATTCTCGGAGATCCATATCTCCGAGAATCGTGAACCGGTAACATACAACAAAAGACCCTCCTTTTTAGAAGTCGTTTAAAAAGATTCGTAAAGATTACCACATCATGGTACATCCACACCATTTGGTTTGTATGTTTCCAGAATGAGTTTAGGTTTATGAATAATACCATTTTAACAGATATTGACTTTGTGTAGTGGTATTTAGATGACATACTTGTTGTTACCTTTAACCTAGAGAAAAGAGAAGAAATTAGAGATGTGTCGTTCATGAGTGAGTGAAATAAATTAACTATTATCTTTTAATTCAACTCACTCGCTCTTCAACTCACTGAAGATTTAAGTCGCTCAGTCGCTCACCAACTCTCGATCTCAGCTCTCAGCGGTGACAACCTTACTTACTCGCTCTTTCTCACTCATAATTCAGATGAGCCGGTCGAGCCAAAAGGGTGAGATAGTTTCGATGCGGTTCGGAAGAACTCGGAGCGTGTCGGGTCGAGTAACATGGCGTGATTCGCTCGTATACCGTCTTGCTCACACTCGCACGCTGTGTGTATTGTATCATCTCTTTCACACACTTTTGTCTACAGAGTACTGTTGGATGTCGAGAGAGCAGAAACGTAGGTATAGGTACTGCGGCAGTCGTTTGAATTTAAGTTGACTTTTAGTTGAACATTTTATTGACTGGTTTATGAAGTGTTTTTTCTATCAATTTATTTTATATATGTCGACATTATAACTCAGTAACACTTAGGCTGATCCCACATCAGTATAAAATTTCAGATTACAAAAGTATACATTTTTAAGACTGGTTTGAATTTTTAAGAAGAATGAACAGATGATATGAAATTTTGCTTGTAAATGTCTTCCGTTCTTGGATTCAGATTCTGAATTTATAAGACTGGTTTGAGAGTTTCAAACCAGTGTTTAATTCATACTTTCCTAATCAGAAATTTAATACTAATGTGCGATCAGCCTTAGTATCGATTACCAATTGTATGTAAAATAAGACGATAGTGTGAAATAGTTTTGTAGTCTCTAACTTGTACTCTACTCTGCCTGTGATGTTCGCGGTTAATGATGTTTTTAAATTTTGGCGCGCTTGGCGTTCCTTCGCCTATGGCTCGTTTCGCAGTTTGTTTGTAAACAATCAAATTCGCTCAACGCTGTAATTTTTGTTGCAGAGTTGAGTTTTCAAAGTTTTTTGTGAGTTTATTAATTCTGCGTGTCAGTTTGTGTAAATAAGGACATATTTGTGCATATTAAGGATAATGATTGTAAATAAATAACTGTTTAAAGTGTAAAGTAGTTTTATCTGGAGCCGCACCTCGGTGCGGGCTGCTGACTGTATAAGTACTTACGACAGTATATGACGAAGAAGAGAATCTAAAAATTGTGGTATGTATTACTTACTTCACTTTACGCCGGTGGTCATAAATGGTAATTGATCGTAAGTAATACATACTACAAGATACGTTGGAATTATGCGTGTAAGTTTTGTGGTATCTGTTATTTACAACAATATTTTGCGGACACATTATAAAAACTTTTTGTTAGTTACTATATTATGCCATTTAACAAACAATTTAATAGTATTTTTATGGAACCCTGATGAAATATTTTGAGAAAATTAAACAGGTGAATAGTTTTTTTGTATGTTTTATTATGAAAAATAGATCAGGTAAAGTGTTTTTGTACAGTTTTCGGAAAATGTCGTGTTGAATGAAGACGAGACTATGTCGTTGAGTTTGATGTAGCTTCATTGTTTGCGAGTATTGGAAACTATAAAAATAATTAAAGATGTTGTAGCTCGTAACGTGCACATGAAATTCATCGAATATTTCCTGAATAGTTGCTATTCCGTTTGGCAAGGGGAGTATTATTTGCAGATTGAAGCAAAGAGTTCTCTTATAATGTAGTTCTGGTACTGGTCAACATTTTCATGGATAAATTTAAGCAGAGGGCATTCAAGAGGTGTCCGAAAAGGCCGAGATGCTGGTTACAAAATGTGGATGACGTTTTTGCTGTAATTCCTGATAGAGTTGTTGATGATTGTGTTTCTAACCGATCTTAATGAGATGCATCCCAGAATAAAGTTCATATTTATGAAAGAGGTGGATGGGACACTTCGTTTTCTGGATGGGTTATTAATTCTAGGTCAGAATGATCGTCTGTCACAAAAAGTCTATAGAAAAGCTACCTGCTAACTGGCTTATACCATTATCTCGCAAACCTGTCCTCGCGGTTCTGTGATTCGCAATACATGCGAAATGAGTTTATATATTTTATTCACATCACATCATTCGCCTATTTCAGTCCACTGCTGGACACATGCATCTCCTATTTATTACCTCCTGTTATCTAAACTATTACAAATGTTGCAACATGTCAGACGAGACGAGACGTTGGAGAGCTTGGAGAGGAACAGATATAGTTGGAGACAAAGTCAGCGTACAAGGAGCTCAGAGACGTTTAGACATCACCACACAGTAGAGAGGGCCCATCATTCTTGCCTCATATTACAGGAGTGACAAACGGAATTGGACGCCTATTACGCCGAAGGTGTAGCATTAAGACCATTTTGCGTCCTCATACCAATATGAGTACTTCTTACGATGTCCAAAGGACGGAAATTCACTGGGCAGTTCGGGTGTTTATGAGATACCGTACGACTTCGGTAAGGAACGACGTAATGGGTCTACAAGACTCGGAGCACATTCGGAGTGTCAAGGACAGGGAGCTCGGCTGTGGTGGACGCATACGATACAGGCACATTGCATTTCCTAAACGCTTGATAAAGCGAGGATGCTGGTACGGTAAAGATGCTACCTGCCACGGAAGATATACAGAGCGATTAAGAGTAATTTTAATCGGAATGGGGGCTGGACTGAGCCAACGGCATAGAAGCCGGTAATCTCCGAGCTAATAATGATGGTTTTGTGCACACAGTGACTTCGTGTGCTTATCATCTGTTACGTAGTGTTCCGTGACATAAACCCGTAGTCGGACATGACATCAGTGCCGGCGCAAGACCACCCTCAACCCGTTTATCTCAACGGGCTCGCTGAGCCCGTTGAGATAAACGGGTGCGCTTGGTGCTCATCTGTTTATTATCCACTTTTTATATTTACCGAATATACATGAGTTTACCGTTTTATTACAATTTTGTGCATTTAGTTAGTACACAAAAACAGTCTATCATTCAGCATTAGGAACGTAGTTTTGAAATTATAATTATAGACATGGCAGATTAATGACTTCTCTCACAGTGCAAAGACATAATAAAAAATCAGTTAACAAAAATGCTTTCAGCTTCAACATATCAAGCGTTTTTCAACGTAATTATATTCTTAAAGAACAGTCGTGTCGCTTTCATGATTAGATACTACAGCTGTTGGCGGTTTCATTCAGTCAGCAGTCAAATCTTCGAACTACAGACGATGATTTCACTGATGAATGATGACAAAATACTCATAAATGAACGGTATTATTAAAAAATTGTCAGCATCCATACTAATAAATTCGCAACTGATTTCTGAGTGAACTCGAACAGCTTGCTAACTTTGCTTAGTGGTTTCAAATCATTTTTATTTCTGAACCGTCTTTTATTTCATCTCAGACTACATTTTGTTTAACTCCAACGGCCGTTTCGAAAATTAATTTTGGTCTCGCAGTTACTTTGAGTTTGTTTCCGATGTAGTGTCTTACTTTCATCGAATAAAATGTATAGTTTATCCATTTATGTTTCATCTAGTTGTTAGTTTTTAGAAAAAAAAACTTGTAAAACCTCTGCCCCACCGCGTATAAGATCGTAACTGGCACTTACGCTGCGCGAGCGCGGGTGGCCGCCCCATATTAACTACCGTAAGTACACTTACTACAGTATACGACGGTGCTTTTTTAAGTTACGATAGTTTTCGGGTGTCAAAAACCTATTTGTAATAGGTTTTTTTAATTTTTTCTTCGTGGAACGGAAACATTGCTAAAAGATACAATGTTTTATGAAATAAAACGTAAAACCCAAATTTCAAGTTACGACAACTTACGTAGGGGCCGTCGAAATATGTCGTCTAGGAAACGAAGTGCCGTATGGAACCACTTCCAGGAAGTCGAGGCAAAGAAGGCCAAATGTGGGTATTGTTCGAACATAATAGCAATATCTGCCGGCAATACCGGCAACTTAACTAGGCATTTAAAATCACATCATCCCACTGTGGCACTTGTGCCTCAACGCCAAGAGCCTATTATAGAAGAGGAGGTCGAGCACGAACAGGCAAACACTCCCGGTCCATCATCATCATCATCAGTAGCAGCTGCAGTAGCCGCACCGCAGAGACCAGTATTCCCAGGACCGTCACGGCTGGTACGTTCACAGGCCTCACAGCCTTCGATTGCACAGTTTGTACAAAGTACAAAACCATTGGCGCCGCGACGTGCAGAATTGATCAAAGAACAATTAATTAAGATGATTGCGCGCGGCTACCATCCGTTTTCAATTGTGGAGGAACCGGAGTTCAAAAAATTTGTAAATATGTTATGCCCAGGATATACCCTTCCAACACGAAAAACGGTGTCAGAGACCTTATTACCAAAAATGTACAACAAGGAGTACGTAAAAGCGCAAGAAAAAATAAGAGCAGCTCCGGCAATATGCCTGACTACGGACGGGTGGACGTCAAGCTACACCAACCAGAGCTTTATCGCGATCACGGCTCATTATATAGTAAAAGATAACGAAAAAACTAAGATGGATTCGACCATGTTAGGCTGTGTCGAATACGCAGAGCGTCACACTGCCCAAAATCTAAGCGATTTTTAAAAAAAATTATGGCTGAGTGGGATATAAGCAACAAAATAACCGCTGTTGCTAGTGACAATGCAGCCAACGTCAGTGCATCAATTAAGGCTGGTGGATGGCGGCAAGTTCCCTGCTTCGCTCAGTCCCTGAACCTTTGTGCCCAAACTGCTTTAGGCGCCATTGCTGACCAGCTGACCAAAGTAAAATGTATTGTGGAGTACTTTAAAAGGAGCACCCAAGCCCTTACAAAATTAAAGCACATGCAGCGACAAATGGAACTTCCAGAATTAAAACTAAAACAGGACGTCCCAACAAGATGGAATTCTACTTACGATATGTTGGACAGATTAATCAAAATCAAAGATGCTGTGACTTCGACAAGGCTCGATTTAATGCTAACCAACGAAGATTGGGCGACAATAGAAGCTGCGGTGCCCATTTTAAAAATTTTCTACGACGTAACTAATGAGATAAGTTCGGAAAAAAATGTAAGCCTATCAAAAGTTGTGCCGTTGTGCAACATTTTGAGCACAAACATTGCAAAATACATACATTTCCAAACCATTCCCGAAGTAAAATTATTGGCAGAAACTCTTAAAAGTGAACTGGAAAAACGCTTTAAATATGTTCAACAGAACGTATTAAACTCGGAAGCGTCTTTGCTGGACCCTAGGTTCAAAGATAAAGGTTTTCGTGACAAAACTATGGCCGACAAAGCTTTAGCAAGTTTAAAAATAAAAATCGGCCAAAGCGTACAGTCGCGCTTACGCACAACGCTGGCAGCATCAGCTGTTGAACCTGAACCTGTACACGAAGATCCACAGACGCAGCAGCCAATTTCGTCATCGGTTTGGGAGGATTTCGACAAAGAAATAGCGAAGCAAACACCCGAAAATCCAACAGCTGCTGGAATTGTTGAAGTCGAAAAATACATGCAAGAATCGATGATCCCAAGGTCATCGGATCCATTAATGTGGTGGCATGAACGCCGTTGTATTTACCCCATGCTCTATGAATATGTACTGAAACGCCTAAACATAGTTGCGACGTCTATGCCCTGCGAACGAATTTTTTGTAAAGCAGTGCATACTATGAGTGAACGAAGGACAAGACTTAATTGCAAGAATTACTTTTTATTAATTGCAATGCGCAATAAGAAGACGAGTTATTGTTGCCTTTACGAAACTGTAAATAATGTAAATATTGTATTATAAGAATCATTGTACATATCACAGATTTTGAAATACGCCAATCTAGATGAGCCGGTTTGGTAAAATTTAAATACTTTAAATGATATTTATTCAGTCATTACGCTTTATTTATTAATTAACTTGAAAATCTAGATTGACAGTCCTAAGCCTGTAAAAGTATGAAGGAAAATCTGTTTTATATTTTGTAATTTATATTATTGTAGTTGTAGTAAGTAAATATAAGAATAGTTCGTTAAATGATAATTTATAATGTTGACATATATACCTACACTGTATGTTCGGTTAAATCTATTAAAGATAAATTTCATACTTTTCATAGGTACCTAATTGTTATCATATATTTTATTACCAAAAAAGTAAGAAACATCATGTAATAATGTCACTCAAAGAAATATTAATTAAACGTTAAGAATGAACGAACCAAATGATTCAGTGAATCATTCAAATCTCACTCATTCTATCTCTGACTTCTCTACAGATCTCCTGAGCGAAATGAGCGAAATGAGTGATATATATATCCGGGAGCGAAAGATATGAATCACGCCTTTCAACTCCGTGAGCGATTTTGCGCATCTCTAGAAGAAATTAAGTAAAAAATCCTAGGTTTCGATATATCAAGTCTGTGACAGTTATAAGTCTGAAAACAAGTGAATTACGGTACCTGCTGTTAAATCTTTGTGAATCTCCAAATATTGCGACTTGAAAAAGGTAAGTTTCTATTTATCTTATGTCTTGATGTGTGGTGTTTCCGGTGGGTGTATCCAAACTAAGTCTAATTTTTTATGGTACTTTTATGCTTTGTTTACACATTTTTTTTGTGGTGGTAAAAATATTCCCTTTGCCCATGGCGTGTGCATGTAGTGCAGTTTTCCTCTTTGTTTTTGCAGATTTATCTGAAAAATGAGTAGGAGTAGAAGAATACTTACCTACCGATTTGGAAAAAGTTCATGGATTGGAAGAGATATTTGGGCTTCCAGATAATCCCGATGTGTCGGATGATGATCTCGAATCCGATGAAGACGAGGTTCAGTATAGTACCGCAAAACTTCAAAGAATCATCCAATTGCGACCGCAACCGATGTTTAGCAGCCGAACAAGACCTGTCACTTTGTTTGAAAAATTCTTTACATGTGGACGTAAAAGGAAGACTGATCGAGGAGGCACAACCAAAGATGTCTTGGAAAGAGCAGGTAAACTAAACAAGTCATCTTAGATAAGCGAAGTATTAATTCGACAGCAAAAGAATATAATATACTCTATAAAACACTTCAACGTTACGTGGTCAAAATGAAAAATAAATTAGGGTCCACAGTTATCGAGAACTGAAGCGGTATTAGAGAGCGTTGGCTACAAAAAGAAACAGACAAGTATTTACTGATGAGGAAGAAATTGCTTTGGAAAATACCTGAAAAAAGCAGCTGATATACACTACGGACTAACACCTTATGAAACGCAAAAGTACGCATATGAATTTGCATACGATCTCCTGAAGCCACGAGTTCGTCTCGAGCCACATCTTTAAACAAATACAACGTGTTCTTTGACAATTTGAAAACCTACTTCTAAATCTAAGCCCTGGCGATATCTGGAACGTAGATGAGACAGGACTGACAACGGTTCACGTTCCTAATAGAGTGATAGCACGCAGAGGAATATTTTTTTTTTGGAAAAATGACTTCCGCTGAACGAGGAACGCTGGTGACGGTCGCAGTGGCTGTGGCTCTCGGTAACATAGTGCCTCCGTTTTTCGTTTTCCCACGTGTTCAGTATAAAGAACATTTCATCAGAGGTGGATGAAAGAAGACAATTTTCTTAAATTTGCAAAACACTTCGTAAAATACGTTAAACACAGTAAAGAAAAGCCTATGCTGTTACTTCTCGACAACCATGACTCGCATTTGTCAATAGACTTCTATTGACAAATGCGAGTCAAGTACTTACTTGATTATTTCAAAGAAAATGGGGTCACAGCTTTATCATTTCCTCCACATTGCAGCCATAGGACAGAGCAGTTTATGGCCCATTGAAGAAATATTTCAACCAAGCGAATGACAAATAGAAGACTGATTCAAAAGTAAACTGATCTCAAGATACTTGATTTTAGCATAACTTTTTTAGTTATATTAATAATTATGCTATTTAAGACTGTTTAAATTATAAATATTGGATGTCATAAACCAAAGACAAAACGACCAAAATCACCAACGTTCGAGGTGGGAATCGAACTCACGTGCTCAGCTTTTTATAAAAAGTTTTTATAATTTATACAGTATTAAGCAGTGTGACTATTGGGGAAAAAATAGAAAGATTGACATCGACAGGGCGCATTGCTTAAAATTATTTTTAACTATAAGCACATAGAGTTCATTTTTAAGTAAGGTGTCCAGTTACTAGAGAGTGGTCAGTTACTAGCAATTTACCCTACGTACCATTTTGGTCGTTAAATAGACAATTGATATAGCTATATATGCTAACAAATCATACTGAACCACAGGATACTACTGTCATTAAAGTGATTAGTATGGACGAAGCGATGGATTTAGTCTTACAAAGAGTTGAAGAGATAAAAGAAAATATAAAAAAAAACAATTTGAAAATCAGAACAAGACCCTTAAAAGACTGTCTGAAACTAATGCACAATTTGACAAATTTATAAAAACCCTTACTTGTGAGCCAACAAAAACATGTCAGTAATTAGACCGATTAGTAATTGAAAAGAACTACAAGATTTAGAACTTCTATTAGCAGACACTGATTTCAATGCAAGGTTCAAGAGCAAAATACAGATTTTCAGTTCAAAAGGTAAACACAGGGGAGTGAATTATGCTGTGATTGATGTTTTATTTCAAAGAAGCTTTCTATGTCAGTGCTCTAAGGCCGCCGGTGGATCAAAAACACGATGTTTAGGCATCACGGCTATCGTGACTTAATAGGTATAGAATAGATATAAGATAATAATGAATAGTATGTCTTATTCCGGTTCCACAGGGAAGCTAGGTGCGCGCGGACCGGCGTGAACCAGTCTGTTAAGTATTTTTTGGCGCGTAGCAAGTTTTCACAGGTCGGTCGATCTGCATAGTGATTAATTCACTTTTAAGTCAACCCCGCCCTTTTTTAACAAAATTGGTCCTTGGAGCCGGATGAAGTGAAGTGAATGATAATGAGTGACAACCAGCCAAGAACAAGCAGTAAAACAAGAGCGATGTTAGTGAACTCGCCAGAAAATACTGACTCCGGGTTGGGGACTCCGCCGGATGGCAGTGGGCCGCCTCTACAGTCCGAGCGTACTCCGTCGGTCACGACGACCACAGAACGGAACTGCCAGGGATGACGACGCCGAGTACAGAGCGCACTGTTCGACCCAGGAGCGATGCCAGTCACACATCGAGGCTCAGCCGTACCTCCTTTGCGCGCAGCGCATGCGCGCCGAAACTGGAGGTAACGAAACTCAAAGAGAACCTCATCAAAAAGAAGT